>JAGDQP010030744.1:0-22402 GCA_022664845.1 Lepisma saccharinum | reverse complement strand
GAGTCATTCTGTTACAGAATCAATATTTAGCACAAATCCATTTAGGATTTGAAAATATGCCTAAAAGGAATAGATACAAAATGAATGCAAATTTTATCCGAGCGGTCTATTAATAATCGCTCCTCGATCTTTGTGAAATTTTGCATTTTGCTTAAAAATTAAGTGGTAAATCTATGCTCAAATGTTGTTTTCTTTTTCGTTTATTTATATTTTATATCATTCGTATTTCTCTTTTTGTTGTCATTCTTTAACAATATTCATGTTTATTTTCTTGTTCCCATGTAATTTCATTATTTTTCAAATGTTACTTGAGAAATTATTCTACTTTTTGTGGTAAACAGAAAATCTGTAATAAAAAGAACCAAAAGACGGTAAGATACTGGACTTTTAACTCAACAACCCATGTTCAAATTTTGCTGCATCTATAACTTTTTTCCCCAGTACTGAAATTAGCACCGTGTGTTGTGTTGATTTAACACAAAATGTGGTAGTCACGCGGGGATACCACATTGTGTTGAATTAAAATAGCTATTTTTTACTGTGTACGGGCGAGAAACTACAAAATTTTAAATAGTAAGGGATGTTGATTTTGTTCCTTTTTAAACGTATGCGATATTTTTAAAACTTTTAGAGATATTCCTTTTCAATAGGTCTTAAAATTTGCTACCTTCAATAGACAGGTCCAAATTAATATAGTGTTGACGGTTTTCAGGACTTCTAGGTTGTTATAACCCAAAGGGGCATAGTAAACATAATATGTTCAAAAGAAAAGTCAACCTTAAAAGGAAATGCTCTTTATATCTCTTACCGTTCGGAAACAGCTTACTTACCAATTAGCTGTTGTAACTGCCAAACGGTACGAAAGGTGCTTTCTCTAAAAGTTGTTCAAAATTTAATTTTGTTTCAAGAAAACCAAAATCAGTGCATGTTTCTATTTACACCCTTGAGGTAGTCCCACATGGCAGTATTCTCGGAACTCCACGTTTTCGAAAATTTTCATCTCTCATTGCAGATATTCAATTTCGTAATTCACTTTATTTTCAAACCTTAGTTTACTCAAATCCCCTTTGAGTTTAAACATCCCAAAAGTCTTGAAAATACTCTACACCATATTAATATTGATCTACCCATCACTTCTTGATTTTGCGAAACGGAATTAGTTATTGAAAGGTCTTCCTCTAAGAGTTACTCATAATCTAGCACGCCTCAAAGAGAATATAATCAACATCCGTTACTATTTTATACTTTGAAGTTTCCCCCGCAAAGGTATTATCAGGAAGCCACTGTTTTCAGCAACATCTCAATGGGATTTCTCATCTTTAATATGGTACTCACAGTTTTATTTTGTTTCATTTGAAACCTATATTCGCAATAAGAAAAGAGTTATTTTAGGTGCTAGGTTTAGATGGACCATACACGGTATACGTCACAAAAATTTCGGTTTTCAACATAATGTACGTTCTTGCCATGAACAAATGAGGAAGTACTGCAAAGTTTTGTGTAGATGTGTTTAAAAGTGTGGATTTGCTTTGTTTTGTCAAAGTCCTGTATACACAGTTCAAAATGTTGGTATCGGACATAGAGTACAGTCTTTCCTCGATCAAACGAGAAAACAATGTGCCAAGTCTTGCATAGAAATATTTTAAAATGTGAATTTACATTACTTTGGGAAACCAAACGTTTGCATGTATTTCGTATAGCATAAGACCTTTACTCTTTTCGATCCCATCCATATGTGGCTACAAGAAGATAAGTATATAACAATCATCATCTCATTAGGTTATTGTACTTTATTTACAACATAAACTAGCATAATATACGTTTAGATCTTTGAATGAGAAAACAATCATTTAATTTTATGAACCACGAATATATACATAATCTTCTATGGAATTATGGTTTTGACTATGATTTTTAAGTTATTTTTCTCTTTTCTATGTTGGAACCTAAAGTTTGATACGTGTTGGCTCCCATTTGACATCTCATTTGCCATTCGGTAGAGGTGATAGGGAGCAGAATTCCCTCACAGTACACCACTCATATCGTTACTTATTGAACCTATTTTACGATACGATTTTATTCTTCACTCTCTTTATGCTTTTTTACGTTAATTGTAGTACTATTGTTTCCTTCTGCTGTGGAAATTATATTACGTTTTGATATTTGAAAAACCTACTTTTCAGATTCTGTATAATGTTTTACAACTCGTGCAGAAATTAATGTAAAAAGTTTAATGACCTTTTTAGTGGAGAGTGGAATAATCGTCTGGACACCCGTTTAGATTTTATCTGTTCGACGGAGGGTGTTAAGTCTTTAGGTGCAGATTTAATACAAATTTCCACATGGTATTAAGATATGTGATGCCTTACTATCTCATACGACCTCTTTAATAAGTAAATAGAATCACTTGTTCCGACAACTTTCCTAACAAGTATACTGTATTCTCAATAATCAATTTATTTACTCCAAATTGAACTATCCGTTTGCTGTTAAACCCTAGTGATCATTCGCCTGCAAAATTTTACATCCTATTTTTTTAACCTACTATACAAGGTGAACTTGTATTGCGTCGTCTCTCTGTTCAACATGAACTGCCTTAATATAAATCTGGCCTGCCTTTTAAGCATCTTTTGGCAACATCAGTTTTTGATTCGATCTATCCCTCATATCAAGTTGCTTCTCTTTTTCCGTTGGATTCTTCTTCCATCGAGAGTTGTCATTCTATTATTTTCTATGATAGTATATTTCAGCTTTGGAAAGCACGTCATCCAAGATCAACATTTCAAAACATATATATGTCTTTGTTTCAAAATTGTCTTTGAATCTAGCTTGTACTTATTTTATTAAATTCATTATTTCTAATACTACTTCTTTAGATTGGCAGCTTTAAATGTATACACCACTGATAAAGTAAAATTCTCTCCTAGATTATTGAATTTACTTGATGAGTTTTCCATTCATAGTGTCAGTGTTACATATAAAGAGGAGGCTCACACATTCACGCGATGCTATTCAAGAATATTGCTTAAATACTCTTCCTGCTAAAATCAATGTGCCTCTGAAGTTCTCGTTTTCTCCTACTTCATCATTTGCATGTTTAATCACTGTTCCCTTTCAATAAGTTGGCTCTTAAACAACACTTTTTATGTATGAATCTTCGAATGAGACCTAGTCCTGCTTGGTGTGCTTTCCCTCAAGTCTCAAATTCTCCTTCGACCTGACTACGTAGTTCTCTGAATGACTAGTTGGGGACGTCCAAAGTGTGAATTTTGATCCAAAGAAGAATTAATTCTTACTTCTTTTCTTCCAGTTCGTCGGGTCTACTCCCTTCTGATGTCTATCCCTGATGTTCAACATATCCATAAACTATTCTTACATTTCTAGTGTTTTCATATCCAATCACCAGGAGAATTCGGAATTTGGTTTGGTCTCTAAGAAGTTAATTAATTTTCAAATTTTTCCCTTCTCATAGTTATGGGGTGGTTTTCCAGGGAACAACCCTCGGATTTGATTATCGAATTATCTTCGCGTTCTTAGTAAACATGTGATTTGCATTCATGCAGGTGTAGATTTAAAAAAAAATACCACACGTTCTTCTACAGGGTGTCCAAGAAATAATGATGCAAATTTTGGGAAGCGATTACTCATATCAAAATAAAAAACACGTTCATTCGAAAAAATTCAAAATTAAACATAGTTTCGACGGAATAGTCACAAATAACGTCATAGCTCGATATATAATGACCTAAAAGGTGTTCTCTTAGCAAATCACACTCAAAGCAATAAACGATACATCTATTTTGCCAATGTTTCTGATTGAGGGAGTTGCGCATAGTCAGGTTTCACAATATAAGAATTTTATTGTCAAGTAAAATAAATTATTTCATTGGGCAAGCATAAAACCCCCCTCGAAGATGCATTTGTCATTCCTAAACATAACTGAAATATATACTTTGTATGTTACTTCGAGTGTGACTTGCTTTGACCGACCTCGCTTACGCCACTATCTATCGAGTTATTTAGTTCATTTTTTTACGATGCCGGCGAAACTTTGAGCACATGTATAATATAGTTCCGAAACTAAGCAGATTTTGGAATTTCTTTAAAGGAACTTTCTTCTTGGTTTGATGATAATAATCTCCCGAAGTTCACACCATTATTTCGGGACACTCTGTATATAAAAGTTCGTGTTATACCCATCTTAAACAGACTTGTACTTGATTCTCATTAAAGTTGATAATGTTTTATGTCAAATTAGCAATACTATCATTTGTGTTAATTTTTAAGCGTTTACATATGTATTTATCTAACTCCTTTGTTCTTCAAGGTGTACAGTGTTGTAATAAATTGGTGTGTGTAAAAGAATTATTCTATTCATTTTGAGTACTTGTAAGACTACATTAATGGAATAAGAAAATAAAAGAATGAATCAATCCCTTATAGCTCTCTTTTTTGTGTGTAGTGTAGGTGCGTGTGGGTGTGTAAATATCCTGTAACCGTACTATCGCACTCAATCAGTATGTTGAGACCCAGCGCAGAGGAAAGAGCCGTGAATAAACGCAGTTTTCATAGAACGTGTCTCTTTCATGTGACAAAGAACGTAAACAATCAATAGCTTTTGGCGTCAATAAATCTACCATTGACCTTGATAACCTATTATTGGTAAAATTGATTTTGTCCTTCATTTACACACGTAAATATTCTCAATCTCAAAGTACACAGTATATCAATAAGGGACACATCTAATCGTTTCAAGATCTCTCCTACTCTCAGGATTTGGCTCACAAATTAAAACAAATTATTTCACCCTTATACCATATTAATGTTTCGTGAAGAACATTTAAAAAAATCATTGAAAGTTGATCCAATTATATCATATTTATATATCCGTCGCTGAACGTACTCCCACCCGAATTATCACGACACATACATGCATTAATGCAACTAAAATTAATTATCACAGATAAATAAATGCAGCTTACTGACAGTTTCTTAAAAGGAGCAAAATTTTAAAATTATTTCAATATTTAAACGTCAAAAATCGTTAAACCAATTTTATTTGCGCCTCCGTATGAATCTTAGCGAATGAGGGACTGTTTCTTTCAGACATGATTTAGGGGGGCTTTCCCCGGGGGGATTTCAAACACCCCCTCAGGAAGAATTAGTCTTAACACTTGTATTACTCATACGTATACAGAAATACGTACTATATTATAGCACATTCTATGAACATGTTATTTTGAGGTTAACTAAAAAGTAACATTATTGTTATTTTATGTTTTAGTACATTGGAGACAATATACATTATTATAATTTTCGTGAGCCCTCCCCCACGAGCCCCCCCCCCCCCAACCAAATAATTTGAAAGAAACACAGTTTGTACCCTGTAATGGTTGTAACTTGCCTCTTGATTCTAGTGATCTTTGACTAAGATTCGCAAAGCGTAGCTAAAAGAGAAATGATAAAGACTTTTAAAACGAATACAATAAAAGAACTTAAAACAATTGTGGGGGTTAAAAGAAGATGCAATTTCCACTGTTTTTGAAAATTCAGAGTTTGATAATATTCCTACATTAAAGTGTCTACTTTAAGATAGTAAAACTGTTAGTAGCAAAAGCAACACAGAAACCTTTACTTTTAATAGTTAAAAAGGCACTTGGTACTCTAAATCCTTCACCTAAAAGTAATATAATTGTTGCGAGTACTCGTGCGACAGAGGTTAAAGCAAAAGCTGCAATCTCAACTTTTTGGGGGAAACAAAGTGTCTACTTTAAGATTAGTGATTCCGCCAGACCCTTTGGGAGATTGTCATCTCCCCAAATCCTTGAATTTCAATTAGAATTTATATAAGGCTCATATTAGGTTCAGGTCGAGATAGGGGACGGGAAAGGATTCGGTTGAGGGTGCCATCCCGGCATTTGCCTTGTGTGACTGAGGAAAAAGCCTGGAAAATCTATAGTCAGGATGGTCGGCTGCTGGGATCGAAGCCATGACCTCCCGAACGCTACCCCAACGCTCTATTATTGAGCTACGGCGGCTCGATTACAAATCCTTGAGGGTAACCCTGATTATAATTTTATACGCTCTAAAACGAAAGAAAGCGTGCAAAACTGCGCTTATGTCCTCCCAACTTTGTATCACCAAAGTGAAAATCCTGGCTGAATCGGTGTGGATATTATAGTATTCCGAATTCATTTATTTGCACTTGGAAAATGAGCTGAACGTACTTCAGAACTCTGAAATATGGATTTTAACGAATGTGATGATTGTTTTTAAAATTAAAGTGTTTTAGATTACAGCTTACTTGACAGTTCAAAGTAACACTCGTATTAAATTTGCCATGTGCGTTTGTTTTCTTGCATCGTTGTTGAACATATTTCTTTATTTAACAAACTCCCAAAACAATTACCCATCCTCTTGGTCCAGGTAGTAAAGTTGCATATTTCGCATCGGCAGTGGATAGGTACGCACGTAGGTCCGAACTGCGCGCCCGACCATCCTGCCATGTTTTCCATGGTTTCCCTACTTTTTACCAGGCCTTTGGTGGGATAGGGTCTGAAAAAAGGTCATGCTATTACCTTCCTCATTCTCGATCTTCCCTATCTCGACCTGAACCAAAGATGTCTAAAAGCCATAAATTTTGATAAACTCAAATTCCCAATACAACTTTGATGCTATATTATACACCCTGTTATTAACAACAATAACAAAGTGAAGAATATGGCAAGAAATTGGCCCTAGGAATATTCATAGTACTATTTGCCTGGTATGACGAAAGGAAACCGGCGAAAACCTCAATCAGAGATTCCGCCAGGATTTTCAATTGGGGGAGTGAAGTAAAAATCGGGAAGATGTCAGTGGAGTTAGAGTTTTGCAAGGTTTAAATAGATTTTGACCGCAACATTTTAAAGTTGGAGTGTTGTTGAGAATTTGGTGGTCATCCCCTCAGAGATGGTCTGGCGGAATCGCTGACCTCAATCATGATGAGAGGTCGCTGGTGAGAACCCACGATTTTCCGAATGTTAAGTCAAAGCTCTACCAGTAATGGCCAGTGGCGGCATAAGGCAATCTGTGACCCGGTGCAAGTGAACTTAATTGAAGTCCGTTCGAGAAGTCTTGAGCGCACACTGTTACTGTTCGCAGAATATCTTATTCTCCGTATTCCGAACCACGCGGAAAAATTGGGGCCCCACACGGGTTCGCTTGTCGAGAGAGATATCTTCTCAATTACTCGCTTTAACCTATACGTAATCAGAGAATTCGCCCGGATTTTCTGTTTAGGGGGTGTAAAGTAAAAATTGGGAGGGTGTAAGTGGAGTTTTACACTATTTGTATCAATTTTATATCGTGAGAAATTAAGTTTGGGGGTGCCCTCGAGAATTTTGGGGATAACACTCCCACGGGGAGATAGGTGTCTATTCATGGTTATCAGCCTTTACAGTGAAGCGCACAAGTAATTGTCCTGAAACGGCATAGCTATTGGGTTACCAACCACCATCGCTGGACTTCATTAATAAATCTTAACAAGAGATTATTCACATGTGTCGGCGACTGGCAGGAGCTCTTCGGCAGGTTAGGTTCATGACGAGGTACCGCCACCCCTTCTTACGTCGCAACTGGTAATGGCCACAAGGAACAGCAGTAAAGCTATTGTACAGGCGTCTTGAATAACATTATTAGTATTATTATTATTATTATTATCAAGGAAAGGTTATTAGTGTCCTGTATGTATCTTGTTCCTAATATGAATGTTAATGTCTTTCAAAATTACCTGAATTCTGTATATGTTAAATTAGTTAAAGTTTGACATCCTAATTATTGGAGATTTTAACATCTCTAAAGTTGATTGGTCTAATAGAGAGTTCTTTTCTGATATCCATTCTTATTCTAAATCAAAGGCGAGAAGTTTATTTAATTTCATGGATGACCTTAACCTGAACATGGATAATTACTGCACAGATAGAGATGTGATATTATGTAATCTTGACTTATCTGTAAGGAAATCTCTTGAATACATGGTCCCTCCGGATCAGTTTCATGAACCTATTGAGATAACAATTTCTGTATGTTTTATACCTGTGACTGTGAACAATAATCCTGTGTTCCAATATCATAAGGGTAATTATCTAGCTTGGTATAGTCAAGTTTGAGCAGTAGACTGCGTCAATATTCTTTTGAATGTTGACTTGGATACAGTTGTATTAAAAGTGTAGGAAGATATAAAAAGTGTATAACTGATAACATTCGAACTATAAAATATGTTAATAAAAATATCATAGCTGGTTTTCTAAAGAACTGATACAAGCTTTAAAAAGGAAGAGCTTAGTTCATAAGAAACTCAAAATTAGTGGCGACTGTAGTGACTATTCAGTGTTCTCAACTTTGCGGAAGCAATTCAAGTGTGACGAGATAAACTGAAATGCAACATTAAAAGTGAGAATTACTTAATTAACGAATCGCAAAAGTTCTGGAAATATATACTTAAATCCAGGGACAACGCAGAAACATTATCTGGAATTGAAGTAAATGACTACATCATTATGCAACCCGAAAGACTAGTTCAACATTTTGGTGAATACTTTCAATCCATGTATCAAACTGGCAATCTACCCTATCCAGAAGACTCCATATGTGAAAACATTAATAACTCTGTGATTATTAGTGCTCCTTTTGTTACGACTCAAAATGTACTACCTATTATTAAAGAATTAAGACCGAAATCGTCTTCTGGACTTGATGGTATACCTAATTTCGTAATTAAAGGCATCCATAATTGGGTCTAAAGTTCAGGAAAGAGGCCAGGTTGATGTTATCTACTTAGAGTTTCAAAACATTTGACAAAGTTTCTCACAATTTACTGATTAAGAAACTGTCTCTGTATGGTTTTCTAGCTCCTCTTACGAAGTTGATTAGTTTGTACAAAAGAGATCGTAAATTTAAGTTAAGATATAAGGGCAGTATATCCTCCACATTTAAGGTGACGTCTGGAATCCCTCAGGGTTCAAATCTGGGACCACTGTTGTTTATTATCTTTATAAATGACCTTATATGCAATCTCTCTTGTAATAGCTTACTACTATATGCTGATGACCTAAAGATCTTGAAATCTATTACGAATATCAATGACCGCCTGAGGTTGCAAAAAGATCTGAATAAGGTTTTACAATGGGCTAATGCCAATCTGTTATCTATCAATGAAAATAAAACTATTGGTATATCTTTTACTAGAAAAAACTAATTCTTCTTATTATACATATAAACTAGGAAATCATTTAATTGAGATGAAAACGAGTGTTAAAGATCTAGGTATTACTATGGATAGTAAATTATACTATTCTAAACATATAGAAAATATAACATCTAAAGCTCGTAGAAACCTAGCTCTTGTGAAATAAATGTAGGAATTTTAAAAGTCTTTTAACATGCAAAGTTTTGTTCTGCTCCTTGGTCAGAGCGGGCCTTGAATATGTAAGTCTTGTTTGGAACTATAAAAGAAAATATATGGAACAATCTATTGAAAACGTTCAGAACAACTTTTTATCTTGGCTCAAGTAGAAGTTTAAGAGTAAATTCAATAATCAACCTATTGAGAATTTAGGAACATACGTATATGGGTCTCACTAAATTGTCGGATCGTCGCCATGTAAATGATATTAAATTGTTTCATGGAGTATTGCATGGTCAAGCCACCACAGATTGCATTAAACTTAGGATACCACAATATATTATAAGAAGTGCCTCTGTAGTCATGCATTCTGATTATGAAACATCGCCGATCTCGCGATGCACGAATTTAGTAAATGATTATTAAACCTATGTGAGAAAATAAGTGATTTTATGCGTTGTTATGTTTTTAATACGGTGACGACCCTTCATATCGAGGTATTTTACTGCAAATGTTTCTTCGCTAGGTGATAAAAGTTGATCCATCTACAATCGGTTCTGCTACAATCGCTTTGAACATTGGAAATGGAATGTCGCTAAAACGAAGCTGACAATGAAAATAAATATCTTTTTATGTTGATAATGTTTGTCTTAAAGTTAAATAACTTCATAAAGCTATATGCTAACGTTTTACATAAAAGTGAAGAAAAAGCAATATAATCCTGCCAAGAGTAGTAGTGGGCGCTCACTATTGTGTTCACTAACGGGTTTCAATCAAACTCACTTACCCGAACCTTAGGTTGTCTTGCCGCACCACTGGCTAAAGTACCTTTGTATTGCAAATTAAATCTTTTTAATCGTGGAACACTTTTGTAGTATTTATAAGAATCTCCTGCGTTATTTTGTTCTATAACATTGTACATGAGATGTGAATAATTTTATAAAACATTACCATACATCAGAATTGATTTGCTTGCAGGAACATAATGTTAAGTGCCACTTGGCTTACTTCTAGTTCAATTGGCTATAATCGACCACTTGAGGTAAAACAACTTAATTTTAAAGTGTCAAAAAAGACCGAGGTTTAATCACTTTTAATACAAACAGATGTTAAAACAAGATTAAATTTATTTTTCAATCATAAACTTATTTCGCTTATGAATCCATCACACACCAAAATATTAATTTTATCTTACACATATACCTTTCATAATTACATTTTCTTTCAGATTCTGAACAAACCAGGAACTTTAGGCGTCCCGAGAAAAGCCTGCTTCGAACGCAGGGTTTTGTAGTTCCAAACCGGAACAGTCCCGGGCAATCCAAAACGATTGGTCGCCCTAGGACGAAGTAAGAATTGTTCCATTCAATAATGGTGAACCTTACATCATAAGCTGTTTTGGCAAGAAGCTTAGAACATAATATTGCAACATTTCCTATACTTGCATGCTTACGTTACTTTACCCTAAAAGCTTATACATGACTGCTTGACAGTTTTATAATTGCGGGTTCTTCGAAATTTAATGGGATACACATTTAACTTGTTAGTGTTTCGTATATATGTTCCCTGAACTTCCGTATATGTTGATTCATATAAAATACTAATTTCAATAAACATTCGGTATCTACATGTTGACAGTCAACAATATAGCACACGTGCTCTAGGAAAATGCTACAATATTTTTAATTTTAATTTATATTAAGGCCTTAGGCAACTATAGCTCAGGTCATATTGATGATGATGAGATGAATTGGTGGAATGAAGAAAGTTTGAGGCTGCAGGAGCACCCCGAGAAAACCCACGCACAATATGTTTGTCCACCACAAAGGCGGGATCGATCCGACGACCCCTAGCACCAGAGGTGAGTTCTCTACCAATTGAGCCACCGTAACCCCAATACGCTACGAATATCATCCTGTAGATGCGTAAATTTAAAAAGAATAATGCAATATGTTCCTGGAATAATCGTAGAATATTCTACGAATATCATAAATACAGAATGGGCAGATATTCTGAGGATATATTCCACGTATATTCTACGAATACCCGAAGCGCGTGTGTCCTTTCGAGATATTCTCTGAGTGTTGTATGTATTTTACGGAAATTCAAACCTACAATACATTCTTCAGTACAAGTGATACCCTAATTTGCAACCTAATGGCGTGGTCCATTCTAGCACATGGGAGATCTAAATAGGATATTACTGTGGTATCCTGTGCTATGCCGGGAGCTTCCATAATTCCATTGGTAGTCTTAACCTCGTTATTGGAAGGTAATTGATTTAAGCAATCATCCAGCTATCCTGACCAAAGTTTAAACAGTATGTAAAATTGACACGTCACAGCCACTAGTCAAAAAATTCGCCATATGGTTTCCTTGCTCTAAATCCTCAAACTTACGTGTATCATGATAGTGCAGTACCTCACGACCGTTTTGTATCTTAGTGCCACAAGTGCATTACTATATACACATTTTCGCCACGCCGTCGTATGTACTGCAGCTTGATTCATACGACACCGAGACAGCTGTGTGTTTGCAATAAAATTGGTCGTTCGCTGCCTCCGTCCAATCTCTCATTATCTACAACACACCGCCTTGTTCTTTTTACAATCTGCTTCTGGAAGTACTGTTCCTGGCAGGCAGATAGCGCGCGTCAGAATAATGGTGCTTCACTATGTACCATGCACGTAATTTATGCTTTACGTCAATAAAATATTATATGAGGCCACCAGTAATTGCAAATTACCACAACAAAATTCTTCAGGTGGCCTCATAGGGCACCAAATTTTAGAGAACATTTTAACACTGTTCCGAGATGAGCTTTGCGAGTTTTGTTTCATGGCCGCATCTGATTAATATCGATTGATACCTTCAGACTAGGTCCTGGCCAACTTCTTTTCCATATCCACTACTCTAATCAAGTGGAACATAGTGGAAACAAATAATAATCAGACAAACTGACCGAAGGTTGCGGAAACCGCAACTAAAGGTCAAAGATGTGCATACCAAACCTTTGAATGTGCGTTGTATGAGTGTGGATAATCATCTACATTAAGAAGATAGGAAGGAAAACTTCCGGCTGAACAGTTCATGCATCAAGGACTCACCAGCAAGAAGTTGTACCGGCTTCTCTTCTCCCCCGTCAGGATAGAATACATCATAAAGAACAGCAGAGTAGAAGAAGACCGAATGGCTACCCCTGTGTTAGTCAGCATCTCTTAGCTTCAAAATGCTGACAGTTTCACCAGAATGGATTGCCTCTGGATTCATCATTATCACAGTTTAATCATTCTTACAAATACCCAATTTGGATCCAATGTTTGTTTCGTATTTTGATTCACTTTGACCTAACACTGAATTGTTTCCGTGCGATTTTTCCAGCATAAACGTTTTGCAAGCGAAAATTTTGAAATTCCAGTTGGCTGTAAGCTTGAAATGGGAAAAGAATTGGGGCATCTCTCCCAATATGGACACCTATACCATACTGAGATATACTATTATAGAATTCTTCAGACTGAATCAAAGTATCAATAAAATGCTATTGAATGTTACCGAAATCCCGATCCTGTGCTAGGAATAAATGGTCTGTGCCAGGGAAGATACACTCGATGTATTTGACGCTTCGAGGGTGTAGTTTTTACAAACCAGAGAGCATTGAGATGATTAATATTGCCTTTCTGTTTAGCCCTCCACATCCATCGTGGAAAATCTCAACAAAAAATATTTCAGAAAAAAAATATTCATATGTCTTTTTAAAGACATCTTAGACCACATTTTCAGCATTAATGTCCATATTTCCTCCAATATTACACTTTACACCAGTACACAACTTATGTCTGTTTTGTGCATAAACATTCCATCTAAGCGACCTGCACTCTAGCAGATAAGAATGGCCAATATTGCTATTCACAAACAAAAGCAGGCGGCCGCATCTGCAAGTGGACATGATTTTTTTTTTAAATTTAAAATATGGTGTAATGAGGCTGTTTCAGCCAAATAATATTTCCAAGTTATGTAACGGTGGGCGAGGAAAAAATTCCTTTGACGATTAGTATTTCATAAATTTTGGAAACAGCCGGTGTGTTAGTGGAGAACAGAAGCAGTAAATCAAGTGAACAATATCTATTCACTGTCATTTGCAGAATTTTATTGTCCCCTGTATTTCTTTATTATACAGTTCAAACTACAATCAAAATGTTCATTATCCATTGCTTTGGACACGTATGCCATTATTAGATGCGTTTCATTTTCATGCTTATGAATACATTTCTTTCTCTTTATGATTGATTGCTACAACAACAATTACTCACATTGAAGTCACCTTGCAGCCAATTTTCTGATTGCATAATTTAGTCTTGAAAACAATTAAGTAATTCTTTATTCGAAAGAGATTAGGACCACATTGCAACTAAGGAATGTATCACACAACAATTTGCAGCTCAATTATGAACAAGATCATCATTATTATAGTAGAAATTTCTGACCTGTTCTCAGGTGTAATGAATTAAGCATCAGCAATAGTTATATAACATGATAACTTAGGCTTGTAGCAGGCAATTTCTTAAAAAACAACAACAAAAAAACAAAGTAATTTAAATAAATCAACCTTAACCAAAAGATGTTCAGGTTTATCCCTCCTTCAGATATTAATGTGAACAACACTATTTCTTTTTAATAAAGTGACTTAGATTAAAACGATGAAACTTGAAGGAAATATAAAAAAGGATTATTTTAGAAAGTACCCACATAGCAATTTTGACCTGACTCTAAACTGAATCAAACATGCTTTCATAAGTGTTTCGACTTAATGTAATCTTATCAAGTCAAGTAAGAAAGGTTTTAACAAGGTTTAATCATTTCGTTTAGTTTACAAGAACTACGGTTAGAATAGCCTTAACAGGATAAGAAAGGAAAACCTAATGCACTTCTTAAAGATATGAAAAGCGTTGACGTTGCGTTGTTCCAACAAGTTCTTTCATGCTTATTTATTACGTTCAATACAATATCAAATTTTCCAACCTAAAAGAGATATTGTGACTGACATCCTCGTTGTAAGTTGCGATGCTATCTGGGCAATAGTAGATTTCTAAATTGTGTTGTTCATATGAATTGCATTATGCATGCTCAACATTTTTGAACCTATATCTCTAATTATTGCATATCTTTACATTTGATATCACTATTTCATCAAGTGATACGCAAATCTTTGTTTTCCCCCACTCCCAAATTCATCGCCACAGTAACAAATGTTTGCTATAGGATTCTATTGTGGGCAAGGTCAAGCCAGTTTTTATGTACTACAAGAAGAACAGAATCTGGAGCCCGTTTCCATTCGAATAGACGAAGAAATCTTTTCACAGATGAAATACACGAATTAAAGGATCTTGCATGAGATTAACTTAACCGCACTTTTGTGTCTTGCAGGTCACGTTAAATTGCACGAAGTTTGAAAATATTGAAAGCCCAATAAAAATTCTTGGCTCCTAAAAAAAGAAACTAACGATGCGTGCAAAATGTGATGTAAAATTACTGAGTGATGTAAATATAATGATACATATAAACACTAATGCTACCAACGAACACTGTAAAAAATTCTTACATTAAAACTTTAGAAAAGATATGAACCTCATAATAAATTTATTCTGAACTTATCATCTTTCTTTTCGGAGGATAAGGCACAGAATAAGTTTTAGCAAAGTCTATATAATTGGCTAGTGGTGTGGGTACTAGTTCAGTAGTTTGGCCACAAAATGCGTTTAATATCATTCCACTGAATGTAATGACCGAACGATTTGGTGATTAAGTGATGTCCAACATTCTGACACCATTCTGACACACGCAACCACGCCGTATAACCGTACACCGGTTTTTGTTGTTGTTCCGTTATATCGTAATGTAAAACCTTGTATAACTTTAGTGAGGATGGCCAACATCAGCTGGGCTCGAATTTCCTCCGCCTCCCTAGTTCTTATCCGGAGTCACCAGTCGTAGCCACTTTATCGTCTGAACTGTGTATCTAACGCCATCATTTATAGTGATAGGTAACATGGTCTTGCAACATACGCAATGGAGCATGATCTAATTTTATCGCAATGAAACACGTATCGACACCAAACAAAGAATAATGTATAGCAAACCTTAACTCTGTATTTAGTGTGTGTAATTGTTTGTCTGTGTCCGACATAGGAGTAGATTTTGTTATGAGTGATTTTCCACACGTGCATATTTTGTTATATGTGTTACAAATTGCATTATTACTATAATGGTTGACTGAAATGCTTAGCATTAATAGTGCAACAATGAAAACGAATGCAGTTTAAAAATCTAAATAAACTGGAAGTGTGGCTGAAGAAGTATCATAGAGGGGTGAAGAGGACCCAGACGATGGAGACAAGGAATGTTAATTGCTTTTGGAACTGAAATAATTTATGAAATAAAGCTAACTAATATCCGATGAAGCAAAGCTGACTATGAAAAACAACTTCAAAAAATCCAGTTGTTTCGCAGTACGTGTTTTAACTCGCAATGATTTGAACTAACTTCTTACAGCAGACAAAATCTCTGCATTTTGTCATCTTTTACTTTCTTCACAAGTTGATTTTCTTTTCGTTTGATTTTCGATTTTCCTTCATAAAATAATGTGATGTCTTATCATCACTACTGTTTAACTTTGCATGAAGATATACGATTCTAAAATTAAAAGAGGGCAGAAAGGGACTAACTTGAATGGCTTAAACCAATTGTTCGAATACGCGGAAGATGTTGATATAACAGAAGACAATATATATGTGCTTCAAAGTAATACCAACAACTTACAAGAAACTTGCGATGGGATAGCCCTACAAGTAAACACAGAGAAAACAAAATATATTACAACAATCCGAAAGTCGGAGAGTGAAGAGAATAGATACATTACAAGTAGGAATCTGATCATAGAGAAAATAACCAATTGGGAGTATATTGAACAAGCAGAAACGAAGTCACGAAAGATTTATAAGGTCGCTCAGTATGGGACAACGTGAGCTTCTTTTCAGTTCAGAAACTCATTACCTCGCGATTAGTATAATGGAAGTCGAAATTGAAAATACATAGAACGGTTATTCTACCTGTAATACTTTACGGTTACTAAAGTTGAAGTACGACCCTAGCAGATGAGCATATATTGCGTGTGTTTGAAAATAAGGTTTTGAGAAAAAATACACTAGCCGAAACGGAAAGAGATGAAAGACGAACGGAGGAGACTGTATCACGAAGAACTCCGTGGTCTGTGTTACTCACCCGATGTTGTAGAATAATGAAATCGCGAAAGGAGGGCATGCAATGTATCTCAAATGGGGGGATACAAAGGTTATATTCCATTGTGGTTGGTAAGTCTGAAGGAAGAGACCATTGGGAAGACCGCGATCTTGCTTTATATTGCACAGAATAGCATCCTATGGAGTAGTTTTGTTACTTCGGCGATAAACTTGCAAGTTCCGTAAACGATAAGTTAGTTCTTCATATTGTTCATTCATAATAAACAGCAGTTGCTTGCACTAATGTAACTTATTACTCCACATTCTGTATGACAATCTATTATCATTGTATATTTTTTTCAAAAGTTATATTTTTTGGGAGGGGAAGTTTTGATTATTTAATAGAAGTTTAGAATTCAAAGTATATGCAATAATTTTCTGACTAAAAATAAGATAAATTTATACAATGTTCCAACTTTAAACTTGTTCTTCTGTAAAAATATTTTGTTGGACTTACACCACTTTTAAGCCAAACCTCTTATATAGAACCTTAAAATTATTCCCTTTCACGTAATAATTCGTAATTATCTTTTCAAAATATAAACATCTATTTATAACTCCTATAGAATAATTCAAACGCTAGAAATAGTTGGCTTAATGAAGTAGTATTTGTGAATGAAACGTAACCGAAGTAAAAGTCCAGTATGTTTGTGTTAAGTTTTTTTGTCCTAATGTAGCGAAAGCTTAAGACAGTTGCCTATGTGTAAGATTTTATGCCTATCAGTGTAATATACAGCAACACCTAGAATTAGTAATCTAATGAGCGCCCTTGAACGCTTCCTATCCAGCGTGTGTGTAATGAATCTCTCCATGATCCTATTCTAGAAAGGGTAAGATAGTAGGACTCTTTATGAGATTTTATGACTATCACCTGCTTTTGGTAAAAGTCAAGACCATAGAACTCTAGTAATCTAGTGAATGCCATGGAACATCGGTAAATAATGAACGACAAATAAACAATCTGAAGTCAATAATACTAGAGCTATTTGCACCACCACATCTGGATGCTTAATGTTATACAAAAACTGTTCTAGCAAGCGTATAAAAATCAATGTATTTAAAGGTATTTTAAGGTACATAATCAGAAATGCTCGAAGGAAAGGCAAAGCGGATTAGTTGACAATTTTGGTATGAAATGAATCCACAGAATAGGTAGTTTCCACCTTTGTGCCTGATAACAGGTGCAGTGTGGTACACATTAGAGTTACAAAAATTTGCTAAATATACCCATTTTTTTACGGAGAATATTACTATATTCGTTAATACATTTAGAGTCTTTGGCAAGTTGTTGCTGTTTGATGTGATATATGAATACCACTCAAGCTTTCATTTGATGTTGAAGAAGGGAATTCACTGAAGTTGTCTTCCGTAGTCTCTGTGTTTCTTCAAAGAGAATAAATACGTAAGAACAAAATTAAAGTCAGCAGCTGGACTGTACGGTATACAAAGGAACATTCGAGTCCTCTGAAATGAGCACTTGTATGGTTAGTTGAAGAATTCATACCATTGCATTGATTTGTAAAGAACAAAGGTTAAAAATCTTTCACCATGTATCTACAGTAAGAAAGAACTCGTTCTATGTTTACAAAGTGAAACAAAGGGAAATACGTTACTATACAAACATAAACGAATACAATTTTGATTAAATACATCTTATTTTGCGCAACTATATTGCCTATTCTTATGACAAATCACGCACTGTCGCCTGTTTCTTTTATTTGTGAGTTAATTTCTCATTTTGACACAACGATTTCCAAAGTTACAAGTTTCAAGTATTCAAGTCTTGAACAGAAATACAAAAAGATCGCAGCAACCATTTGTGGAACACTTTTGATGAACGTTGTATATTGTATATTTATAGCGTGTATATTTATAATATACAGTATATGTGTTAATATATTGTATATATATACGCTATATATAAATATAATAAAATAGGGATTTCTCTCTACTTAACCACACATATGTACGTTTCTAAAAGCCAAAGACCAAATAATGACTTGTCAATTACTTTTTGTCTTTATTCACAGTTCCATGAATATGCAGGATATGCACGCTAGTGCAGTTATTTACTCCGTTGGTTATGATGGATAATTCGAAGATGACAGTTTTAATGTTATATGATGCTAATGTTACGCGAGTATGGTTTCTAGGATATGAAAGTGAACGGGAACATTTCTAACGACTACAGGTTTCCTCTTTTACATTATTACTCTATTGCTTACAGAACTCGCAAATTCAAGCCGCAGCAACAAATGTTCGCCATAGGATTCTATCATGGGCAAGATTAAACCAGTTTTAATCACAAACACATACTTCCCGAAGATCTTTTCTAATATTATCCCCCCAACGTCGTCTCGGTCTTCCCAAAGGTCTCTTTCCATCCGGCTTTTCAACCAAAATGGAATATAATCTTCTATCCTAATTTTGTAACTGTTTGCACGACACGTATTACCAGGTAATTTATGGTATTTTCCCATGTAAACAACTATTGTTCACAAAAAATATAATATCTTATGAAAAGTGTTATGAGTGTCAAAAATATATATAATAATCCATAGACTAATAATAGGTTGTCAAAACTACGGTCAAGTTATCAAAAAATATATACAAATTATTGAGAAAGTCACTCGTGAAAATTCTAACAATGAAAACATTATGGATTTTATGATAGTTCCTGATACCAATTTTTTTTGCCTGCTAGGCTTCGTTCTGTCCAAAAATTTGAAGATTTGTTTAATTGAATAAGAAAACATGATTAATATTTTATATATTAGCCGAAATCTTCTGAGATATCTAAACATTTTAGCACATGCGAAAATTAACGAATACGCAAATTATATAAGGGCGGTCCTTAGCACAGTTGTTTACTAATTACTGCACTTTTAACTTTTATTTTGTATTTGGAATGTAACACAAAAAAGGGGGTTAATACGTTGAATAGCTGGTCAGAAGGTACCGGTTTAAATTCTTCTCAGTTCTAGGTTTTTTTAAATCTTTTTTCGTTCGCAAGTGCATTAATTTTCTTTATTACCACCTATGATTACATTCTCCCTTTGTATCTTTTAGTCTTTTCAACACATTATTGATTTTTCGTGTTCAAAATTAGAAAACTTTAAACGAAAATTCGCATGAAAAATGTCTATATACCCTTTGAAATAGACTACCATAAATCCCATCTTTTCGAGCAAAAATTTCTCATATTGTCTCCGATTAAACTTAACTGTAAAAGTTCTTTCCTTTCAAACCGAGAGGGATTTCGCTCGTTTGATTTAGTGTGTAAGGTCTCATACATTGTGTAGCTCTTTAAGAATGTCAGGGATTTGTACATGTGCAAATTCATATTACTAAAAAAACACACAACTAATGGAATCTCCTTTTTTCTTGGTACTCTTTTATTGCATTTTTAATGGTACAGTAGATATTTTTCATATGATCACCACCACCGCCATCGCTGTTGCTAAAATAAAAATGTTTTAAATGATATTAAAAAAGTACTAACTCACTTTTGCTACGATAATATTAGACAAATTAGATGTAAAAACATGGAAAAATATTTTCATGACTATTTACTGATACCCACTTTAAGCAAAGGAAAGAAAACAATATTGCAATGACTGTAGTAGGAACTATCTTTGCAACATATGTCAGTGCTAAAGACATTGCAAGAGGCACGAAGACGTAGGGATACATTACGGTACAGCGCGGGTGAGTGACCCCGATAACTGATGACATGACAACCCAGATTAGGTTGAACTTCAGGCTATATGCTTTTTCTATCAGCGTTCTCATGTTTTCTGTTGTTTGTGTTTTGCGAATAATGTCACATTTCTCTTACAATTTACAACACTGCCATGAAACTCATAATTAAATCCATGAAACAGTTCATATGTCAATTCTGATGTTCACAGATTCCATTGCATTTTCTTGCAACAATTATGTATTGAAATATTTTACAATATTTTTTTACAACTTTGAAAGAGTTCTATAATTTGACATAAAAAAACGCTTGCAATAGCGAGCCAATATTTACTATTTTTTGTTGTATTATACACGTTAATATGTTTACTATTATTGTTATTATCATCAATGTTTCAAATTAGATTACAGGTTTGAAATTACTATCAATTGAAGAAATTTAACTGTAATATGACAGCAACTCCCGTATTTCTCAAAACAAAATTGGGGGTTTCATAAGATGAGAAGTGAATATTTAATTATATAGAATGGGCGACAAACTCTTTAAAATTTTTAGACATTGAAGTTTTTCCTTTTTTTAAATTTCACAGATAGCTTACTTTTTTCTCGACTCCCGGTTTTGACAAATCGAGATTCAAATTTCGTTTGATAATATTATTATTATAAAAAATATTTAATCTACTTGATATCACTGACATTGTTTGTTCGATAGTGTTGATAATAATGAAAAAAGAAAAAAAGTGTCCCGTATGTAATGTGTAGACGCCATAAAATGTGCATAGGGTATGTGGTGGTAGCGCTGTAGAAAGTGAATATTGTGATGGAAGTACTGTGGAATGGGTGGTATAGATCATCAGATGTAATGGTAGCTAAACGTTTAAAATGGTTACTTATTAGCGTCTTCTTTTAAACACTTTTCTCTCAGCATTCAATTCTTTATTTCAGGTATGTTTACGATAGTATGATGGATTAACTGAAATATACCAAGTTTAACGTGTGCAAATCCTTAAAAATTTTTATGATGTTTTATATACTACTATCTGTCATAGAGTACTTTAATTAGAAAACAAATTATAGCAATTAATTTGGCTTGTCAAAGTTAGCTATTTGCTTGAACGGAAATTTATACGTCTCAAATTAATTGCTGCAAATAACAATATATAAATTATGTGTATTTGAAGCTAATTTTTAATTCATCTGACAGTAACTTTCTGTATAAAAAATCATTGCAGTTCCTATGAAGCATAAGCACTTATATTGTCACGAAATCCCTTGGGAATGGCACCGTATTATATCTATATTTTAATTAGGGCCCAATGATTTCATTGGATCCATTTATAGTCTTTAGGCATCTTTGGTTCATGCTGAGATTGGGTAGGAGAGAGACTGGGAAGGTAGCGGCAAGGATCTTATTTAAAGTGCTATCCCGGCTTTTGCCCGGTAATACTAAAGTCACGATGTTAGGCAATGGGATTCAAACCCACGTACCTACTCATTGTCGCTCTAAAGTCCACAACGTTAGAGCCCGGACGACAAGAGCTGGGAAAAAATTAGTCTCGTTTATACTCAAATAACATAATAAACTTCCCTTCTTTCGCTTTACAATGATCCATATATAGCATGGGAAAGATTTTCTTTAGTTAGAAATATTAATAATCAACATGAAAAATACTGCAAACCTTTATATGCACGTATAGTGCGTGTTCTAAAATGTATACCGTAACACCCCATTCAAAATTTATTTACTAGTTTATAAACTTAGGGAATTTAGTTTTCATAGTTATATGAAAAATAGATAATCGAAGTTAAATTTCAAATATGTTAAAGACATAATACAATGAACATTATGTACTGTTTTCTGAAATCTCTTGCTTTTCTGTTGATGAAAATTAGTAAAAATAGTTTGATACATTGCACGTGAACTACGAAATACATCCGATCTTAACCAATCTTGTTAGAGTTGTAGCCCTTGACCCAAAGAGTAACCATGTGCAGTATTATGCTGTAAACGTTAACCGTTCAC
>JAGDQP010030743.1:0-15426 GCA_022664845.1 Lepisma saccharinum | reverse complement strand
CCGGGCAATTAAAAATAAAATCTTGTAACTGAAGTGCTCGTCGAAAAATTCGAATTTCTCCCTTGAGCAAGTGGCAGTTACTTCTTTACGATAAGCATTTTCTGCAAGTAGCCTCTCTGGAGCAGAAATATAAAGAAAATTTTAACAACGGCCACGCTTCAGTAAATAAAATAAATTAAAAAAAAAATAAAAACTTAGCGAACAATCAGCACTTGTCTTAAACCATGTCCATGTCACACTCAAAATTTCCCGAAGATCTTTGAATCAGTGTTAGATGCAGGTACGACAAATACATATATACTGTTCCTCTGATGACCTGCTCCGTAACTATTTCAGTACCCTCTCCTCAACTCACTCTCACTAACCGTGGATATCCCAAACAACTGGACCGTGCCCGTAATCACCCTAACTCCAACCGACCTCCCCGCGAAGTTCCGTCCGCTCCCAATCTTCTCGTCCAGTACCACCCCAGCCTTCAGGCCCTCCAAAAGCTCCTCAAACTGGCACACCTCATACTCACTGCGTCACCTGAAATTGAAAAGAGTTTTCCCGTCGTGTCCCAAAATAGTCTACCGGAGACCTCCGAATCTCAACACGATTCTCACCAGAACTGGACCAGTCCCGCCCCCTCCTCCCAAACCTAGCAAGTGCAGTAGACCACGCTGCAAAACCTTCCTATTTTTGATCCCAGTCTTTCCTTCGTTCATCCTGTCACTCACAAGAAGTACTCTTTCAGACACTCCGGTAGTTGCAGATCTTCCAACCTCGTTTATCTCCTACTCTGTAAGCTATGTTCCGCCTTCTATGCTGGCGAAACTCAAGCTCCTCTAACATTCCGCATCAACAACCATCGCCACTCGTCCAAATCTCAACTTCCACACCACCCCATTCCCGAACACACTTCTTATCACGGCTGCACCTTTGACGAAACCTTTCGAGTGAGAATCCTGAAAGTCCTGAACCCTGACTCACCTGCCACAGTAAGAAAGAGATGGGAGCAGACGTACATCTCTATCCTTTCCGCCAAATATGAACTCGGCCTCAAATGCCTCTAACTCCTAGCAAATCAGTGCCGTCTTCTTCCGTTCTCTTCTTTGTTCCGTCTCTAGTTGCACTTTTATTTTATTCTGTCTTTCTATATTGTTTCTTTGTTCTCCCCTTCATCTTCATCATTATTGTTATTTTTATTATTATTATTCCCCCCTCCCTTCCGATTCTTTATCCTCTTATTTCTTTAGGAAACCCCTCACGTGCTCCTAGTAACCTTTGCACTTTCTTCTCCACTTGGTGTTTTCTCCGACCCATCTAGTCATTTCCCCGCCTCCATAACCTGGCCACACCGTCACCCAGCATCTTTGGTAATATGGCGTTTCTTTACACCACTCCCTCACCTGTCCGCTCTGTCCATTTTCCTTTCTACCAGTTTAAAGCGCAATTGCGAAACGTACTAATTTTCTATAGTGTTTGTGAAGTTCGTGTGCTCCTCCTATCTCAAGATTTCACTATGTAAGTATCCTTTTTTTCTACCTTGTTTACCATCTTATATATAAATATATAAAAGGTAAATTTATGATAAAAAGTAAAGAAGATACAGCTTATTTGTTCCATAGAAAAATAAACACACACGCGTACACATTACTAATTTTCACATAGTTTTTTGCAATATTTCGGTATTAATACCGTAGACTTGCTGTAGAGGAATAGGTCTTTTGTTCTATCCACGTGTGTGCGTCTTTCTTCCTCTACAGCAAATCTGCTGTATTAATACCGAAATATTGCAAAAACTATGTGAAAATTAGTGTTTATTTTACGTGGTGTACGTGTGTGTGCTTATTTTTCTACGGAACAAATACACTGTACGTATCTTCCTTACTTTTTATCATAAATTTACCTTAAATTGTCCTTTCGGCTTTCCTCTGTATTATATATATATAAGGTAAATTTATGATAAAAAGTAAGGAAAATACTTATCTATTCTATAGAAAAAGAAATGCACGTACACAACACTAATCTTCACATAGGTTTTTGCAGTATTTCG
Source organism: Lepisma saccharinum (assembly GCA_022664845.1). Taxonomy (NCBI): domain Eukaryota; kingdom Metazoa; phylum Arthropoda; class Insecta; order Zygentoma; family Lepismatidae; genus Lepisma; species Lepisma saccharinum. The sequence goes on along the minus strand of JAGDQP010030743.1, from coordinate 13,388 downwards.
ATATTAATATCGTAGACTTGCTGTAGAAGAATAGAGACGCACACACGTTGATAGAACAACAGTAGCGACACGTAGCAGATCGTTTGGAGAACAGTAGAGTGCTGAATGGCGCGTGGAACAATTGACAACTGCACAGCGTGTAAATACTGGATAGGATTGTGGATGGAAAAGCGTTGAAAATGCAGAAAAGGCGGGTTAAAGTTATTGAAGGTTAAGTCCAGGATACATTTTCGCGCCCAAACCATGAACAGACGGCGTGTTAAGGTGCTGGTTGTGGGGGGTAAAATGTGGCTTATAGCAACCAGGAAAGATAATCCAAAATTGGTGTTGTGAGACTCGGTATGTAAGGAGACTGCGGCATTCGGTTTGTTAATAGTGCAAAAGTGGCGATGGTTATTAACACAAATGTTGAGAGGTCTACCTGTTTCCCCCACTTAAAAGATATCAAAAAAGTTGCAGATTAGGATGTATATAACATTAGAGGTATGGCATATGTATCCTTGGGATTTAAGTGTATCGGCCATTAGCAGTATTGATACTGACTGTGGGAGAAGTGATGAAAATGGAGCAGGTCTTACATCTGAGTCTCATGCATACATGGGCGCCGGTTTGGGGTGGTGGCGAGGAAGGATTTGTACGGACTAAGATGTTTCTAAGATTAGGTGGATGTTGAAAACCTAATCTATGTTTGGTGGGGAATACTGATCTTTTGTCTGGGTCGGATTGGAGAATGTGGAAATGGGAGTGTAGGATTTGTTTGACCACGGTTAGTTTAGGATTGAACTGGGTGATTAGAGCCGGTGGGTTGGGCCCCGGCGAGTTGAGGGTTTGAGTGGGTTGAATGTGTGAGCATGCACGGCGAATCTGTTTATTTGCAAGGTTAGGTGGGTAGCCACAACTGTATAGAGCTTCCTGGAGGCGTTGACAGAGGTGGTGGAATTCAAGCGTTGTCCTCTGAGTAAGGAATCGCTTTCTTGGGTGGTAAGGATGGGAACTTAATAGGTGTAAATACTGCATGTGGTTGGTAGGTTTCATGTGAAAGAAAGTATGGAGTGTGTTGTTTTCCCAGTTCACTTGGTCCATCTCTAACTAAAGAGTCACATTCCTTGACATGTACATCACTTTAGAAAACAACACCCTCAATACTTCCGTTCACATAAAACCTACCAACCACATGCAGTATTTACACTACTCAAGTTCCATCCTTACCGCACCAAGAAAGCGAATCCTTTCTCCCTTGCACTCAGAGGACAACACTTGAATTCCACCAACTCTGCTATTTTAACTTACAACTAACACCTCCAGGAAGCTCTAGTCAACTGTGGCTATCCAACTAACCTTGTAACCAAATAGATTCGCTCTGCATCATTACACATTCAGCCCACTAAAACCCTCCAATCCACCCGCGCCCGACCGACCAGCTCCCAACCCACCGGCTCTAATCACCCAGTTCCATCCTAAACTAACCGTGGTCAAACAAATCCTACACTCCCATTTCCACATTCTCCAATCCGACCCAGACAAAAGATCAGTATTCCCCACCAAACATAGATTAGGTTTTCAACATCCACCTAATCTTAGAAACATCTTAGTCCGTACAAATCCTTCCTCGCCACCACCCCAAACCGGCGCCCATGTATGCATGAGACTCGTATGAAAGACCTGCTCCATTTTCATCACTTCTCCCACAGTCAGTAGCAATACTGCTAATGGCCGAAACATCCTAAATCCAAAGGGTACATATGCCACACCTCTAATGTTATATACATCCTAATCTACATATTTTGTGATGCTTTTTATGAGGGGGAAACAGGTAGACCTCTCAACATTTGTGTTAATAACCATCGCCACTTTTGCACTATTAACAAACCGGATGCCGCAGTCTCCTTACACACCGAGTCTCACAACACCAATTTTGGTCTATCTTTCCTGGTTGTCATAATCCATATTTTACCCGCTACGACACGCACCTCAACACGCCGTCTGTAGGAGGGGGCCTTTATTTATGGTTTGGGAGCCAAAATGTATCCTGGACTTAACCTTCAATAACTCTAACCTGTTTTCTGTGCATTTTCAACTTTTCCTTCCACAATCCTACCCAGTACTTACACGCTGTGCAATTGTCAGTTGTTCCACGCGCCATTCAGCTTTCAACTGTTCTCCAAACGATGTACCGTCCGCTACGTGTCGCTACTGTCGTCCTAGTATGTTGTTCTATCCATGTGTGTGCGTCTCTCTTCCTGTATAGCAAGTCTACGATATTAATATCGAAATATTGCATAAACCTATGTGAAGATTAGTGTTGTGTTCGTGTGTGTGTTTTTTTTTTCCTACGGAACAGATAAGCTTTAAGTATTTTCCTTACTTTTTATCATAAATTTGCCTTAAATTGCCCTTCCGGCTTTGCTCTGTATTAGTGATATATGTAGAGAGAGAGAGAGAGAGAGAGAAAGCGAAACGTATTTTCTCTAATATATTATTTATCTTAATGTGTTTGCATAAGTTGTCTAGCAACTCGATTTTACCGTTCGTATATTTTTACTTGTCTTTGTATTCGGAAATAATTCAAGTTGAGTCTTCCTTATATGAGTGCCCTGAACCTATTTGTATGTTTTGTTTCAGTAAAATAAATATTCATCTTTAAAATTTGACCTTTAATGTCCGCACTAATCTGATGGATCTCTTTTTCATTTTTAGAAAGCTTGTGTTTTTCATTGAGTTATATTTTTTGACTGTGACTTTTCTTTTCCAGAACTCGATACGTCATAACCTCTCTCTAAACAAATGCTTCATGAAGGTTCCTAGGTCCAAAGATGATCCTGGTAAGGGAAGTTATTGGGCTATAGATTATAATTACAATAATGATGATGGATTCACCAAGAAAAAGAAGAATGTTCACTTTTTGAGAGTAAGTTTATATTTGGTATTTTCGATATTTATAAGTTTGTATTTGACTGGAATATTGGTTCACGTCCAAGCTGTACATCATATAATGAGAGTAATATGCTGTGATATCGTTAGGCGATGAGATATCATGTCCTATATGATTATATCAAAGACAGAAATGACTTTTCCACACTACTGTAAATCACATGATTTTTCTTTCAATTGAAAGGGTTTTGTTGTCATCACTATACCGTTTTTGTTGTCAAGTGGTGGATTTTATTCCTAAATGAACGTTACGGTAATAGTTTGTTGAGGATTGTAGTTGAGCTGAAAGTTGAATACTTGACTTCAGTGGTATTTCGACGCAATGAAATTCGTGCAATCTAGCGTAAGCATATTGAGTGTATATCAAAATACTACAAAGCTCGATGATTGTGTTCATAGACGTGCTTGGTAGTTTTTTATTTTCCGGGCTGTGCTGATTCTTCATTGTACTGTATACTGACGGTTGTAGTGTATATAAAATTAATGTGAACTCGTCAAAGAAACCAAATGCAATGTGCACGCGACCAAGTTGTGGCGAGTCCAGCATACTTGTGTTGCCTCCTGCGAACTGACACGTCCATTCACACACTTTCTATAGTGATATGCGAGCACTACGGTACTGTGTTTTAATTTGGCAAAAGATGTTGATGGGTTTCACACCTTCACTAGTAAGGAAGTGGGTGACTTGACGGCTGCTCTTCCTTGATGCAATAATTCAGTGGGCCCACCAACTATTTATTAGATAAATTATTAAAATAATGCTATAAAAATAAACCATTTTCCTCGAGTACCACGTGCCCCTTCTGAATTCGCAACTGATAGATAAATTAGGTTGGTTCGGAAACAAATCGAAACTTTTCGTAGATAAATTGTTGAAATAATGCTACAAAAATTACAGCATTTTCCTGTGCCCCTTGCTGGATACGCCACTGAGAGAGAAAGAGAGAGCTTACAATATATAGTTTTGCTCTATATCCATCTAAAATATTCATTCACAGCATCAGAAATTCCAGAGTTGTTTTCGAGTGCATGCGTTGTTACCCTTTCCCGTTCTGGTATACAAAGCCATTGTTTTTCGTTTTGTACAAGTGGAAAGAACCATATTAGAGTGAAATCTGGATAACTGGAATTTCAAGGGACCAGTTATTTGTGCCCACTTAAAGAGGTATTCCATTTACCAAGTTTCCAAGAATTGAGCTTTCATTTCGTCTTTTTTCAAATTAAATTATCATATATACTACAATCCGCAATAAACCATCCGTGCACACAAAAGGCAATCAAAAACTAATGGCATGGAAAGAGATTAGGCAAAAGACCCTGTTTACAAACAAATTTGCGTCACGACTTGCCAAAATTTGCATTGTTTACATTTGTCTGAAAATGGCGTTCTCCCAGTTATGGAGGTAATTTACCTGAATGTATCAGGTATAAAGTTAAATTTATTTATTTATGTGTTCATTAAACTTAGTTCTCTCGGATATACAGGCCATCAGTTGTAGATGTTTGAGTATAGAGTTAATCATCGAAAAATTGTAATCTCAGATAGAGGTTTTATCAGTCTCACTAACCGAGGTGTTTGGGCGTACGGGGTAGTAGACTCAGTAATAGAGGTTTTCCAATTATCAAGGTCCAACTTAACCAGGTTCGACTGTACTACCAGTCAAATATTACAGTCGACTGTAGTTCAGTTATGTTACTAATAAGATTGTTTTCTGTAAAGAAAAACAATGTATTGTTGAAATGTTTCGGTGTCCATTGAATTTTTAAAAGCAACTTGGAGTGTTTTACCAATACAAGAATGTCGATGGTCAGGAAAACACTCCAAAGAGCTATAAGGAATCAGGAAAATTGGACTCCCTTCTTCTGTGGTAATCCTAGTCTTGCTTATGCATTTGTTTGGAATTACCCATCCAGCTTCGGAATTATGGGAATCCGTTCATTTTGATTTGACATTAATACGAGATGGCTGATTGAAATTCGTGCTTTGTCTAAATATCAAGCGCCATCGATATCATACGTTTGTTACTTAAAACCTCATGTTACGTGAGGGTCCCTCAATTCTTTAGTTTCGCCTGAAAATAAGTTGCGCTAAGTGCTGTTGAAGATTGCAAATTAGTCCAGCCACTTTTCTTGGTAAGACTGAGGAAAAATCATGCTGTGTTCCTAGTTGAGAAACTCTAGTTTGTGTGAGGTTATCTATTTTTTCTGTGCTTTTGACATATTGTTTACCAAGTATACAGAATATGTGCATACGTTTCTGGTAACTAATAAAATTCTCCTTTCAGATGTCACCATATAGTCCCGAATGTAGCAGCAATAGTAGTGATTATGGCACATTTCCTCACCAAAATACTAAAAATGTGATGCCACCTTTGTTGGATCAGTCTAATTCAACTGTAAAGCAAGATTGGAATGTTCCTAATAGCTGGACTGCGAGTGAAGCGTCGAAGACGTCTATGCAAGCAAATTGCGAAGGTATGTTGTATTGAAAGATTGCCTTTGTGTGAAATGTTCCTTGCTAAACAACATGTATACACTAAAAACATCAAGAATATTTTCGCTTAGCATGAGGTCCGCTTCTTCAGTTGATATTTGAAAGGTAAAGCAATATGGGTAAAAGTTCATTTAGGGTTAAACACTACATGTAATCTTTTCAACAGTATGTATCTTGCAGGAAAAGATGGTAGCTATCCTCGTCAGAAGAGAATGGAAGAAGTCCGACGAAATACATCCGTCTCAGATATATATTAAAAAAAAAAAAAAACTTGTACGTTATAGTTAGTTACGTCATGTGTAACATTGCACTGTACAATAACACTCACTGTATGTACAAAATAAAGTAAGGTTATGACTATTGTAGAGATAGGCATGAGCTGAAAAATAAATAAAGTTCTGAAAGGAAATGTGTAAAACCAGTGTATCTGAAAGAGTGTAAAAGGAATCAAGAACGTGATGGTTCGTGTATTTTATTTAAATAAGGGTAACCATACTTTATTTGACAATCCTTGATCCGGGGTCAGAAATATTTATTGTTATTATTATTCTAACTTCTATATACTATTCTTTCTTTTATGCAATTTGTCTTTTTCAGTATGGCTACACCTGCAATACTATGAGATGAGATTTTTAACTTGTAAGCAATATCTGAAACAGGAGTTTCACACTTGTTGCATCTCAAACATGTTCGGTTGCCCTGGTCTTAATGTTTCTTTTGGTCATGCCTACACATTTCTATCCACATTGGCATGTCATTTGATATTCACCACTGCCGACATCTCATGAAATTGTAATTGTTATCTTTATATGTCCTTGGTCTGAGCCAAAGTTGCCTAAAGAACTTTAAAATAATAATGAAAAATATATTCTTTTTGATCTGTCTGTGGTAGATTGGTGCAAGGGGATGATCTAGGTTTTCAAGTGCTTAAGGTCTTTCTTAGCACTAAGTCCTGGGCATTATAGAGCCAGTTTTCATCAGGAACATCTCCTTCTCGTAGATCCCTTCTAATATTGTTCTCGCAACGACGTCTTGCGCTTTCCAAGAACGATGAAATATAATCTTCGTTTTTCCCCTATTCGAGCTGAATAACCTGCCCAACTTAACCGATGTGATTTCATTTTGCTTACATCGGGGGAATCTTACAGCCTGTGCAGTTCCTCATTATGCAGTTTCCTCCACTCTCGGGTCATCTCGTTCCGTTCCGGCCCGTATAACTTTCTCTAAACCTTATTGTCAGACACGCAATTGGTCTACTAGGGTCGTACTACAATTTTCACAACCATAAAATATTACCGGCATAGTGACTGTTCTGTATGTTTTCAATTTCAGCTTTCTTGATATTGATCGCGAGGTTTGAAACTTCTGGACATGCGTTGCCCGATGCAGAGCTACTTTTTATTTCTTTCATGACCTCGATTTTACTTGTTACATATATTCCCAAGTGTTTAAACTTGTCCGTTTTCTCTGTGATATAATTCTTAATTGTTCTATTTCTTTTATCCTCTGTGTGTTTCGACTTGTTTTGTTGTTTTTCCGATGGTCGTCTATAGGCCTGCCTTCTCCCAAGCTTCTACTAGCATATCGTCCCCAATTCGATCTACATCATTCGCGTATACGAACAGCTGGTTCAAGCCGTTCAGTATTAGTCCCTCTTTGTCATGTTTTATTCTTAGAATCTAATATTCTAATGCACAGTTAGAGTAGCGGTGACAAGGTGTTGCAATCAGCAGCGAATCTGGAAACTATCTAATGTATTATTACCTATACGTATTCTGCTTCTGGGATTGCTGAGATCAGTCTTCACTAATCGAACAAGTTTTTTTAGGAATACCAAAGCGTATCAGGATATTGTATAATTTTGCCCTTCGATAGAATCCTATTCTTTCATAAAATCAACGAACAACTAGTGAACTGTCCCATTGTATTCGTGTTTCTTCTCTAATAGTTGTCTCAAGGCGAAACTCTGATCCAGCGTAGATTGGTTTCTTGTAAATCCACAATGGTGATCTCCAGTTACTTCGTCTTTGTGTACACTTAGGCGCGTTAGCAGGATTACTCGAAACTTTGTAACTTTGGTCAAGTTTTTATATCAATAGAAAACAGCCATCTTTGAACCAGGATGAGGGATTGTTGAATAAGGTTTGGTTACCTTTATTTAAATGAAACAACCAAGCAACACTTCCTTTATTCATTTTAAATTCTCTCACTAATTGTATCATTTCCTTTCATACCTTCAGTCACAACTCCTTTCAGAACTTTATTTTTCATTTCATGTCCATCTCTACAATAGTCATAACATTATTTTATACATACAGTGAGTGTTGCAGTACAGTAAGTGTTCCACACAGGTTCTTCCGTTTTATTCTGAGACGAATGCATTCCATCGGACATTTCTTCCATCCTTTTCTGACGAGAATAGCCGCCATATTCTCTTGCAAGATACATAATGTTGAAAAGGTTGCCCGTACTATTTAACCCTAAATTTCCTTTTACCCATATTGCCTTCTTTTAACCACCTGATGAAGCGTGCATAATGTTACGCGAAAGTATTTTTGTATTTTTATTGTGTACATCTTTAGCCAGGAATATCTGGTTAACCAAAGGTAAGTTTACTTTTCTTGTTATGAAACCAACTATTTAATCTTTTCTAGTTTTGGGGGTTATTGTGGTAATTAAAATTAAACGGAAGTGGGTTCAAATGTGAATAGGTTTTAGATTATACTTTAGGAAGTCTGTAGCTATGTGATTAGTGATGTGGACTGTCGGTACTTACATGTTTAATAATGTTTTGAAGAATTAAATTTGATAAGATTTTCTTCTTTTTCTCATATAGTTATTTGTGTTAAATGTACAATAATTACTTAGCTTTAATAAGAAACCTTTTCAAGTCTGTTTGGTGTGCTGTTACCTTCTAAAGAGTCCTGTGATTTATATGAAATGACCTACAACTTCTAAATCGACTCCAAACCACTGTGTTCTGTGCCTCAGCGCATTTGAACCGGCGTCCACACGCTTACTGAAAGTATCATGAAACTACCGCGTGGGGAGAACCACATTGTGTAAAACCAGGAAGTTCTCATTATTGATAATACAATAAAAAATATGAGCGCTTTTTCAGTGCTAAGAGTGTACAACAGCATATATAAGAAGGTTAGGAGAAAATGAGTAAAAAGCAAGGGAATTGTGTCGGATATTAGTGTGAATCACTAATTACAGTTAAACCTAATTACAAACTTTAGTTATTAGCCGAAACCAAAGTTCGTTGATTTTAGTTCAAGATTAAGGATAGCTTTCTTGTATGAATTAATTAGAATTTTAATTTTGACTAATCAAAACTTATTTTGCAGGGAGTAATCTCACAGATTATAGTTCGTCCAGCAATAAGGACGGGAGTCAAATATTAAACATGGCAAAAACGGATCCCGAAGGATACCAGTTCATAGACCCCAACGGGATGTATGCAAATAGTGATTCCGCCTTTATTGGGAGTCTCAGGGACATGGGCTTGAACTTTTCTGACCCCTCCGAATTCTCAGCAGCATTAACAAATTTGTTATCCCAATTCGGTATGAGCTTGAACAACAGCGCTGTCCCAAGTGGTGTTGATGAAATACTCTCACAGTCTTTTGTTCAGGACTCAGGGTCAGGGGACTTGAGTGGTAAATGTTCTGTGCCTGTGGAAGGCTATGGAAGTGAAGTGCCATCTCTCTCTAGTCTTCCAGAGGCTACCTGTAGGGTTATGGAACCGAATCCTTCGTACGAACCGGTTGGCTCGTACGTAGACAGTGACTATACAACAAAAGGGAAATTGGAGGAGGGACCACCTCTGGGAATGCCTAGTCTTGTTCCCGTATCCCCTGAACTCAACAGTAGTGGAAGTACGGTGGATCTTAGCTCACATAATGTTTCAGCGCACTCTTCGTGTACATCCGAGGTGAAAAGTCATGTATTGCCAAAGGAAGGCATTCTTTCAAACATGTTAGGAATGAATGTGAATCATTGTGCCGGTAATGTTCGTGGGAATAGTAATACCGTTCCTGTATATAAACAATGTGAAAGTGAAAAGCAGTCGGATGATGAAATAGAAGACGATTTCAATTGGGAGAAATTATTATAAAGGTAAGGGAACTGAAATTCTAGAGGGAAAATTTTTAATTTATATCTTTATTGTTTGGAAGTTCATCCTGTTCTCGTGTGTGAAAGTTTATTCCTCTGCTCTTGTGTGTATGTATTGCACACACATTTGTTGTTTTTTTTTTCATCTGCCAGTTTTCATTAAACCAAGTGGGATGTTCGAATCCTGTGATCATTTTGCAGACCCAGACTGAAGAAGTGGCCAGTACTAGCGGAGAATTACTTAACAAGGTCAAAATTGAGAAAGAAAAAAAATACACTTTCATTATTTATTTATTTACTTATTTATTTAAAGTATACATGTTCTCTGTTTATTAAAATTAACAAATGTATTGATGGTTCTTTTCTAAGAGTGTACAGTACTTGTTAACAAGGAAACGATTGACCCAATCGTTAAAAATATTTATAGAATCAGTGTTGGAAAGTACAGTACCCGATCACAAATTTACACGTTGTATTGCCGAGAAGAAATGTTACATCCGTTTGATAAAAAATATTTATATTAGAACAAATTTAATATATCAATTTATTTAATTCTTTTCTGTACTTTAAAAGGACATGTCTCCGAAAGATTAGCTAACTTAAAAAATTAAAGAAGTATCGGAGAATATAAGTTTTTTTTACGTAATTATTTAAAGAAATATATTTTTACTAAACGATGTAACTTTTCTCTACAACAGTACGACCAATTTTAATATCAGACATCTCCGGGCTTTTTAATATTATTATTATTTTCTTATTTATTGTGTTCTCAATCCTAAGCGATTTTTATCTGAGGATTACGATACCGACTATATTTTTTGTGACCAAGATATTGTGAAGAAACAACGCTTATTTGTAATGTAAGTTTTAGAAAAGTATATTTTTAATATACTTAATAATAACTAAATAAGACGAATCAAGGTTGTGTTTAGTAGGCCTACTATTATTTGTTCTCCTGACGTGAACGATAATTCTTTTTGCTGTTACTTTTTTCCGAGTTGATTTGTAGTGCGAGTATTCCTTTGTTTTTCGTTCATTGCCTTTATATTGAATGTTCTTGACATATTGTGTTCACTTTATTAATGACTATAAAGGCGACGTCTTATTAACAGACGAAAGTGTTACGTTATGACAACTGGTTCGACTAAGTTATTAAATACTTTGGATCATCTAATAATGTTAATGAAGTCAGATGTGTTGGTCGTATATGTCAAGGTTATCTGACGTGATATATGTGATAATTACGAAAGTAAAAGTTCTGTTACGATTTATTATGAAAAGTGGAATTCAAAGACATAGAAGGTGATTTTGGCATCTGAAGTTAAGGAAAGGAGTAATACTTGATACTGTACTATTTATTTCTGTTAAGCTTTAAACTATTTTACGCCGTTTAACTCTGAAAAGGTGCAATCTGATTTCGTACATTTTACAATATGGATCGAATCACCTTACAAAACCACACATTATTTAAATTGATAGAATTTGTTGTTTTCCGCATTCAGGTCTCTGAATAGGCAGGATATTGTTCTTTTCGTGTGTTTCATTTGAATAGTTATTAACTTACTAAACAAATTTTGGTAAAGGAGGGACTCGAACAACTCCGTTTAATGAACCCACGCCATGACTTCGCGCAGAGAAAGCGAGCGTAACCCTTCTAATAACATTCCTTGTCTTGTATACGCAACACAGTTTGTTTTAAGATAAAATCCCTAACTTCCGCTTCTCTTGAAATCGAAAATAATGTTAAGTGAATATGTACAGTAACAGCCCCAGTATAATAAATTTATGTGTAGGACTAACAAACTACGTCCTCCAGTGTCTGTTCATTCACTATCGTAACGTCAGTTTTGATTTTTGTTTTCGTAACTGTGGTTCATATTCCATTTCCAACTACGAATTCATCCGCTTGACATCTCGTGGCTTGAGAGTAAAAATGTACTTCAGTGCCAGCTTCCAATAATTACCACCCGTCTCCCCCTTCGGGTGAACGCCTTGTTCGCATTTCTTTATTGCGTTTTCAGACCATTTCTGATCTGAGGGATCTCTGAGTGTTAGAGATACTGAATTCCCATTTATTAAACCAAAAAGCCTAAATATAAACCAGGGGAAATTGTTGGAGAAGATATCATTCCTGTTTTAGACACTATCCCAGTTTTCGTCTGTTGGGACCTAGTATATACGAGACCGAGAGTTGGTCAGCATGAGCACAGTTTGAATCTGCTGCTCTTTCGCAGTGCCGATTCGTAGTCAGTGACCTCATCCACTGAAATTTGAGTTACTAGGACCAGGTAAACGTCTTTTTGTGGTCATTTTACTAGTAGGAATTTTTTTTTTTGGGGGGGGGTTCAATAACCCTCGCAGTAGCTGTGGTGCTGATTCGAATGTTCCTGACCCCTGAAGTGCATTTATTTATAGCCTTTAGGCATCTTTGGTTTAGGCCAGGGTGGGAAGAGCATGTGAAAAGAAAGTTTGCTACAATCTAATTGGATAGTAAATTCCGGCATTGGCCTAGTATGACTGAAGAATACCCCAGGAAAAACGTCAGTTGGGATGGCAGCTAGACGCGACCCTACGACCTTCCGTATCCGCTTTACTAACTGAGCTACAGTCGATTGATACATTGATGTGGAAACTACAGAGTGAGTCTTCGCAGATTTAAAAATCAGTACACTTTTATATGTATTCAGTTTGTTGCCTGGAGAACGTGTGCTCCATCCGATTTCACTCTTATGTTTAATCCAATGTCTCGTTATTAATTGTAGCTAGTTCTTTTTTTTAAACTCTTGTTATCATCCTCAAAAGATTTTTTAAAACATTGGTTGATATCGCCCTATTGTCGTCTGCACTTTCGATCAACTGTAAGGGGGGCTGTTCAGGTTTTACGTAAGCACAAAATGAAAACGTGCTTACGTAAAACTAGTCATATTTCTTATCGATATATCGTAGTCCTAAAAATGTTTAAATCTACACTAATATATTTTAAGTGAATTTTACGTAAGCATTGCTCTGATTACTCCTCTCCATTGTCAGATAAAATAAGCAACACTTGAACTCCCTTCTCCCTTGAATACTTATTTGAACTACTACTAGCTGATTATTTTGTTCCATGAAAACACAAGAAACACACTTGAGTTTTTTCCGTCATCGACGCCAGTTAGATAACTGGCGATCGCAGTATCGATTGTACTCTGCCAATTGTAATGCCACCTAGATCGTTCATAGATGTTCACAATGAAAAAACTCGTAAGAATTGGCTTTCATTATGACAGTTGTTCAGATTCTGTCTAGCATAGTGTTTTAAATTATATTTTTTCTTTATCACGGAAAGACTTTATGCTTACGGTGTACATTTTGTGTTCAGCTGAATTTCATATTACGTCTAGTTGTTTATGAAACTGTTAGTTAATGTGGGTTTTGTATGGTGATTCATTCAAAAATGACTTTCCAGTTTAATTTATTCGCAGTGGGATAATTTATATATTAACTGTACCAAAATATTTTGTTTTACTTTTTATGACTCGTACTGTAGTGTATTACAGTAAATTAGGGAAAAAATATGGCAAAGAAAGAGAAAAAACTATATGTTTGCTGTGACTACCATGTTTTATTACGTATAATTTTGTTTATAGTCTCAGATTACTGTTCTTGCAAGATGATCAGAAACCTAGTGCAATATATTTCTCGTTTTTGTTTTGTTTATTTGTTGAAATGTTATTGAAAGAACAAAGGGCAGTGGTATAAATAGAGTAAGTTTGCCTCTAACGTTGAACAATATAGCAATTAACAGTTTTGCATGTATGAAAAAATTATATCTAAGAAGGAAATTATGTGGTTAATGATTATA
>JAGDQP010030742.1:0-22404 GCA_022664845.1 Lepisma saccharinum | reverse complement strand
TATACCAGGTGTATGCATAAGTAGTTTCCGGTTTACCTAAGAGATGGCGCCAGCGAAAAGTACGCAGCGTATTCATTTGACACATACGTCATTTTGTTCGTCTGACATTAAACTACAAACACACAGAAGTTGAGTCCACCAAACACTAGCGGCTTTCTTTGATCGTTCAGTGATCATGTCGAAGTTTGTGCCTGAAAAAGAACATTTGCAGCACGCATTGCTTTTCTTATTTAATCAAAAGAAGAAGGTTGCTGAAAGTCATCGTGTGCTGGTAGAAACATATGGTGAACACGCTCCATCGATTAGAACATGTGAGACATGGTTTCGACAATTTAAAAGTGGTGATTTCAATGTGAAAGACAGTGCGCGCTCTGGTAGACAACAAAAGTGCGAGAACGAGCAACTGCAGGTGTTATTGGAGGATGATCCAACTCAAACTCAACAGCAATTGGAAACACCATTAAATGTGTCACAAGAAACAATCAGCAGACGTTTGCGAGCAAAGGAGAAGATCAATAAACTGGGTAAATGGGTCCCACACGATTTGAATGAACGTCAAATGGAAAATCGCAAAGTCACTTGCGAAATGCTGCTTCAACGCCACGAAAGAAAATTCTTTTTGTATCGAATTGTGACGGGTGACGAAACATGGATTTATTTTGAAAACCCGAAACGGGAAAAATCGTGGCTTTCACCTGGCGAAGCCGGTCCTTCAACACTAAGGCCAAATCGCTTCGGCAAGAAGACCATGCTTTATGTCTGGTGGGACCAGAGCGGTATTGTGTATTATGAACTCTTGAAGCCCGGCGAAACCGTTAATGCACAACGCTGTCGCCAACAAATGATTAATTTAAATCACGCATGGATCGAAAGACGATCGGAATGAGCCCGAAGACATGGAAAAGTAATTGTGTTACACGACAATGCGTCGTCTCACACATCAAAACCAGTGACAGACACCTTGAAATCTCTTGGATGGGACATCCTTCCGCACCCGCCGTACTCCCCAGACCTGGCGCCATCTGACTATCACCTCTTCTCATCAATGGGGCACGTGCTCGCAAAGCAGCACTTCAGCAATTCCGAAGACGTTGGAAAAGAGCTCGACGAATGGTTTGCCGCAAAAGACAAGCAGTTTTTCTGGCATGGTATGTATCAATTACCGGAAAGATGGGCGGAATGTGTAGAAGCCGATGGCCAATATTTTGAATAAAACAAAATTAATTTCCCTTGAAAATTACGTGTTTTCTTTACCACAGAAACCGGCAAAAAGTTATGCATACACCTGGTATATATACACATATTCAACAGATACAGATAAAAGAATGGATCTTCGAGCATCACATAGAGAATATCAGATAAATTAAAATCCTTCTCTTTCCAGACAGATATTTGAGTATGTGCGTGCGGATGATTAACGAAGATATGAGTATGTTTTTTTTCAAACGGCCATCATACCTTACTTAGTAGAGCATTGGTTTCGCATTCTGGAGGTTCTCGGTTCAGTACCAGCGGTTGACTATCCTGACTTAGGTTTCCCCAGTGTATTTATTCCTCAACCACACCGGGAATGTACTGGTATGATACCTTAAATTTAAGACCTGGCTCACTCCCTACCACATTTCACAAAACCTTATCTCGGAGTGATCCATACGTGCCTAAAAACAATAAATAAGATAAGATAATAAAGCTATAAACCCCACGAGTGTAATATATAAACCTGTCACTCTGTTAATCGGTATATTGCTTGTTAATGCAGTGCGGATAAATCAACATGGAGACCGAGATGGATCGAGTGGCCGTAGCTCAGATGCTATAGCGTTGGCTTAGCAATCGGAAGGTTCTAATATCTATCCTTACTGAGGTATTAGCGGGCCATTTTCCTCACGACACGAATAAACTAATGTTCATAATAATGTGCAGATATAGAATAAACACACACACACACACACACACACCCTCACATAATGACAGAGAGTGTGTGTAGGAGAAGAAATGAGTAAGAAAGAAAGAGAAAAAAAGGAATTGTCGAAATCATTGAAAGAAAGAGAAGGATAGAGAAAGATCAATGAAAACATTGAAATTAGATTGATTTATTACTATCCCTAAGAACAAACGCAAACATACTTTATGATTCTAGCTAGTGATGCTTCTTCTCTCTCCATCCCAAGGATAATCTCTAATAGAGTTCTGTAAATAGTTGAAGAAATCATTTTAGTCGAAAAAACAGGGCGCTGACTTGGGATTGAACCCGGGTTGTTAGAATGGGAGGTCAATACAGACCCACTGCACCACACATTTAACCTATAAAATCCTTCTCAACACATGTTACAGTTATTCTGTGTTAAAGAAATACAAGAAAACAAGACGCTTCAGGTCAATGATTTGTTCGTATAGTTGTGGTCTAAACACGCACATACATTATTTTCATCTTCCAACCGATATTCGTTAATCGTCGTCTTCGTCTTTATCTACAAAGATATTAATTTTCCTACTTTAGGAAATGCATTACGTGCATTAGGTATTATGCATACTCAACCTCATGATAGAACCTTAACTACGACCTCTCTCAACCTCACTATGAAACATTAATCTAGACCTTACTTAGCTTCAACCTCACTATGGAAGTTCAAGTTCAACCGCTCTCAATTTCATGGAAACTTCAACATCGACCTCACTGAACCTAAACCTCACGATTGAACCTTTACCTGCCCTCAATAAACCTCAGCTGGTCTCTATCAACCTGAACCTCACGATATAACTTCAACGTCAACCTATCGATGGAACTACAATATCGACCTTGCTTAACGCCCAGCTCACGATAGAACTTCAACCTCAACCTCAGCCTCACGATTGAACTTCATCATTGACCTAACAGAGCCTTACAATGGAATTTCAACATTGACTTAACTCAGTCTTACTATGGAACTTTAACATCGACTTCAATGGATCCCAATCTAAGAATGGAACCTTAACTTCGACCCACTGAACCTCAGTCTCACGATGGAACTTCAATTCTGACCTAACTAAAACTAAAGCTCACCATGGGACCACAACCTCAGTGGGATTTTAATCTCAACCACTCGAAGGAACTTCAACCTTGACCTCAACATTAACTTCACGATGGAATTTTAGATTCAATCTCACGATGGAACTTCAACGTCGACCTCCTTTAGCTTAAACCTCGCGATGGAACTTTAGCCTCGACCGCACTCAGGTGTAAAGTCTCAAGCCTCACGAGGCCCAACCTCAACCTCATTTCTCCTAGACCTCTAGACGTGAGCTTAAGTTTGTGAGGTCGAGGTTGAAATTTCATCGTGAGGTTGAAAGGTGGAGGTTCAAGTTACTCGTAAGGTTATGAGGTCGAGGTTCATTGTAAGGTTGAGTCAGATCAATTTTAAGGTTGAGTGAGGTCGAGGTTTAAACTCCATTGTGAGGTCGAAGTTGATTGAAGTTGAGGTTGAAGTTAAATTGTGGGGTTGTAATGAGATTGGGGTTCTTTGTGAGACTGAGGTTCAAGTTCCGTCGTGAGGTTCAGGTTGAGTGAGATCGAGATTGAAGTTTCATTATAAATTTGAGATTGATTCAGATAAAGGTCGAATTTGAATTTTATTTATGGGCTTTAGGCATCTATGGCTCAGGGTGGAATATGGGTGAGGAAGGATGAGGAAAAGTGCTATCCCGTCATATGCGCGGTGTGACTGAGGAAAACCCTTGGAAAATGCTCAGTCAAGATGATCGGTTACTGAGATTGAACCCACACCTTCCCGAATGCTACGCCAACGCTCTTCCACTTAGCTACGGCGGCTCCGCAGATTCAGGTTGAAGTTAAGTGAGGTCGAGATTGTTCGGGTGTGGTTGAGTGAGGTCGAGCATGAAGTCTAATCTCTAGGTCGAGGTTGAATTCCACACTTAAAGTTAATAGCTGAAAGCGAGGGCAAAATTGAGAACTAATCATGGTGAAAATCTAAGGATGAGGATATTTAAATTAAGCCAGTCTTCATGGGGCTGAACACCAATTATACACATGCCAATGAAAGTGCGTCAGAACTAAAGCTCATTCTATTTGAATATTAGATGATTTCTGGCATATCATAGGTTCGAATATTTGAATACTTCTTGGGAGGAGTAGTTCGGAGCCCACTTTACCAATAACTGTAGCTTTTGTC
Organism: Lepisma saccharinum; assembly: GCA_022664845.1. Taxonomy (NCBI): domain Eukaryota; kingdom Metazoa; phylum Arthropoda; class Insecta; order Zygentoma; family Lepismatidae; genus Lepisma; species Lepisma saccharinum. The sequence goes on along the minus strand of JAGDQP010030742.1, from coordinate 18,235 downwards.
CTTAGAAGCTTTCCAGCTCATTTAGAATGTTAATATCAAACAAGCAATTAAGCCGGGGTAAAGCATGGTGCTTTGCAGTTTTCTTTCGAAGTAATATATTTCATAAACTTTATACAAACCAGTCTCGCATCTGTAGTGCATATTTACGCACGCCAATCCTCCTTCGAAAAACTGTAAAACGTCTCTCCTACGCCATTTGTTCAATACTTAGTTTTAGGTAACCAGGACGCTCGCTCCCCCCCCCCCGCCTTGTTGTTTTTATTAACATAGGATATCGCTAACCACTTGCCATACTCCAACGAGCAGGAAGGCTCAAATACGCAGAGAAAATAAAGAAAATAAGGTACTTGCGTTGTTGTTGCGTTTGTGTCTTCAATCCCCATTTTACAACATGAGTCTCTCGTGTGTGTCGAAGGTAATGATAAGTTCCAAATTTACTGCACGTGTATCCAAATATTCTTTTGCAAGCGATAGCGTAGACAGATCCTTGTTCTTTTAAACATTTCCAGCCGTATTCAGAGACATTTTTTGAAGCGACTAACTCTGTATTAACGAGTGACCAACAGCTGACTAGGCGAAGTCGTATTCAGAAACGAAATTTGTGCGCTAGTAGCTCCTAAAGTTGGCAACATACCAGTCGCATGCTTAAACAAGGGGAAGCTCTAGTTTTCCGTTGTGCTAATTACATACTCGGAACTTTTGAGGACAGTAAACAAGGGGAAAATATGTATAATTACTTGACGAAAAAGTGAATATAGTTTCCAGCACTACACATTTCAATAAATTCGAAACGCCAAAACTATCTTTTTAACTACAAAAATTACTCAAATAGGTGGAATGCACGCTAATTTTGTAATGCTAGTAATATGTGTTGAAGTGGGTTGCTTTACCTGATGGCTTTGTGGCGTACTTCGTTAAAACATTATAATTTTAGTTATTTTGATTTTTAGAGTCCGTGGCTGGAGCCCCGTCGAAGAAATTATATATTTTTTCTTTTGCATCTTACATAACTTTTTACTATTATACATTAAAATTGAATTCAAATACTACGGGAATTTACGTAGTAGCCTATGCGAAATTTAACTATTGAATGGGCAAATAAAGCTAATGGGACCTATAGCTAACATGAGCTCAAACCACTTGTGTCTTTAAGTGGAAATATTCGTCCTGAATCGAAGATTCCTAAGGGTTTTAAATAAATTCAAATTCATATTGCAATTTGAAATAGTGAGATAAAGCTTACAAAATCTATAAGACATAAAAAAACAAACACTTCCCCTGACTTGATACTAAGCAATGTTCAACTGAATGGACAAGAATATAAATAGAAAGACAGATTCGATATCGCGTTAATAAAACCACTTCTTAGCATTAGATATACATTGACTCGGGCATTCTTTTTTCTGTATGGGATCTATACTAACAATGATTTGGTTAGGTTAGGCAAATTCAAATTAACTATTTGGTTCTCACGATGGATTGCGTTTTGCTGCCGTGCATTTTGCGTCCCTGAATACTAATTAATATTTAAATGCAAATGTTGTGCCTGTTAGCACTAATAACTAGATTAATATTTATGTCTCTTGATACATGTAAAACGCGTGTATATTTCTGGTTAGGCACAGGTAGGTTAGGTTACCAGTTTCATCTGGGAGGCAACGAAATTCATTTTGGGAGAAATCAGAATTGCGTAGTGTGACCGTGGTGTTTATATACTTTACATTGTATGAACCCTTCAGGATGCAAGGAGCTAAGTTCGTCACATTGCGGATGATGATAACAATCGGCCAGCACTATTTCGGGGTACAAAGTGGAAGGTAGCAGCAAAGATCTTACTTAAGGTAACACTCGATATTTGTATCCTGAAACTGAGGACAACCCTAAAAAATCAAAGTGAGGAAGGATGATATATGACGGATATATATTAACAACTTGCTGATATATCCGCCCATTAGTGCATGATCAATAAAATATGTTGGCATCACTCAGCTGGTACCGTTCTTAAAATTGTTTGCCAATACTGAGCTGCAGTGCAGATAGTATCTGTTCTAGTAGTCTACCTAAATGTCAAGTTTGGTGTAGATACGGTCAACAATATTAAAAAAAAAAAAAAGTACTAAATTTTCGAATTTGGTTGGGAACGCTTGCAACTTTGGCGCACCTGTATGATCTGTGTCAGTTACTAAATTCCAAGTTTGGTGCAGATATATGGAATACATGGAAGCAATTTGAAATATTATTTTTCGAAATTAGTTGACAACACTGACTACTTCAGTACCTATGTGAAATTTTCCAGTGCCTACATGCTAAGTTTGTTGCTAATAAGGCCATACATGTCGAAGCAATTATAAATATAAAATTTTAGCAATTTGTTTGCAGCACTAACATTTACGGTGCCCATAGAATCCCCACGACACACATATACCTAACGTATACGTATCCAAAAATTAGTGTTTATCAATGGACGTGTGTCGATTTTTGTATAAATTTATAAAATATATATTTTATTTAATTGTTAAACTATTTTATGAAATAGATGGCAACACTGACACTTTGGGGACTGAAATTCTCAAACAATTTTTGTATTGTGTCGAATAATATGTGTCAAGCTTGGTACAGATACGCCCAAATTAAAGCAATATTTTAAAAATAAACATTTGCCACAATGGCAACTGAGACGCAATACCAAACCTAGAATACTTGTACTACCTGTCCCGTATCTAAGTAGTACGTGCGCAAAATTTTGTGGAAATGAAGGGACGCATGTAGATTTGGATACTTGCATCTAGGGCTAGCGTGTGGAAACAATGTCTCTGTACAAGTTGCGTGTGCATTAAATAAAAGAAACCATCGAACCTGACTTAGCTAACTTCCAAGTGCCTTTGGTCACTACATTTATTAAATTTCCTAACACGTATACACATATAAAAATGTTAATTTTCTTGAAAAAATGCAAAAGTAGCGAGGACGGGGTTCGATCTCGTTACCTGTCGCTCAGCTTACCAATAAGTTGACCACCGGGCCAAAGAGTGAGTTGCTACTAATCGTTCAAGGAGTTCTGCTCTTTTCAAAGGGTTCTGCCTGGCGCGAGAGTGGGCGAAGCTTTGGAAACTAGTTTCCCTGCGACGCGTTATTTGAATTACTAACATACATACAGACTATAACCGTGAGTTACAAAACAACCATAAAGAAGTTATATATTTAGTTACGGTGGGCTGAAGTTAGTGCCAGAGTGCAATGTAGATAGCGCGCACGCATCCAGGATATAAGACTGTAATAGTGATTGCAATATGAAATTAAAATATATCACTATTATTTTATTTAATTATTAAGAATATTTAGACTGAGGGAAATAAGCAACAAGAGTTCTTAATTATTCGTACTCATCTTTAAAGTGTACGTATTACTAATTGTAAAAAGTTAATGAACATAATGTAATAGCCCTAACGAAAAGGTACCCCATCCAGAACATTACCTGCTGTAGAAAGTATGCATTTTTCGTATATCTTAGGACAGCGTTTGTTTCACAGTCCACGTCTTTACTCTGTTCAGAGTTAAGATTCCTGAGGTAGTGAATGCCAGTTTTGGAGGCTTCCTATCCTGTGAATTTTCTCAGAAATGAATAGATCGATTGAAGATTCGAGCCCTGCGTTGTGGATGCCTTCAACAGTGACATCTTCCCTGTCGAGGATTCCCACTGAAGGGGAGGATCAATCCTTACAAATCCATTCCACGCAACTTTCATTCCGTATTCTTTTCTTCGTACGCATCGCGTTAAAAAGTGGTTATAGATTGCAAACCGTTACAAGACTGACAAAGACAAAATTCCTACTTTACGTCATCGCTGAGAGGTGGGGTTAGCAGGAGGTTACGGACCGTTGCGGGCTGGAATGTTACATGTGGACTACAGGCAAAACGGAGCTTAACGAGGTACGGGTCTGGGCGGGTTGAGTCGGACTGGTATGGGCTTGGGTTGGATTGAGGCCAGACGAAACTGAACGAGGTAGGTGTCTGACCGGGCTGGGTTGGACTTGTCTTTGTCTGAGTTGGACTGCTGGTCGGAGCGAAGTTAACGGTGTAGGAGTCGCACGTGCCGGTCGGGTCTGGTGCGGCCCTGGATTTGCAGGACTCTAATTCGTGCAAAATGTATATCTTCGTAAAATGATCCGTGATTTTCAAATCAAAAAGTATAGTGAAGTAAAATCGTATTCACACTATGATAAACGAAAAGATGAGCCAACTTAGGTTAGTCATCAAAAATTACATATCTAAATTGCAAGCGAACCAAAGTTAGAGAAAACAAAGAACAACTTTCTGCTCTACTTCTAAAAACAGAGATAACCCAATTGTCATCTCTTTATTCTGTTTAGAAGCAACACAAGAAAAAGAGTATTATGTTAAAAATGAGGCAACACAAGAAAAACACTATTATGTTGCAAAACTGAGTAAAGTTTGAATCGGTTTAGAATTGAAATGAAAAGTTATCTTTTGATACAAGTTTACTTGAAATATGATAATAAAGTGTATATTTAGAAACAAATTAATACCTACGTGCATTTTTACGTTAATCAAGACTTGCCCAGTTAAACATTTCAGGCGCATACTTTGAATATAAGGTTTAGTAACTGATTACAAATAATTTCAGATTCAAGTTAACTGAAAACAATTATTCTAGTCCAGAAATATCATGCACTAGAAATTATTAACGATTTGGTTGCAGATTGTAGATAATCAAGACAACCTATCGGAAAACTTTATAAGATCAAAATTACTTAAAAATGGTAAACAGTATTGAACTCAGAAAAAAATACTAACGCATTTTATTTAGACTATAATAATAACAATAAACTTTCAATAAGGGCGTTCTGGCTTAACTACAGCATCACAATTATTGGATGAATATTTATGGTGGAAAGGCATAGCATTTTTAGAGTTATGTTGAACCGCATCATATTAATATTTTCTTTATAATTTATAGTCCATTTGAAAAATGTATGAACGTAATTCCATTTCCAAACTCTCTTATCAATTTACATTTCCTCTAAAATGTAAATCTTGGCTGGTAACTATCCATCTACATACGCTACAAGTCTGCAGATACTTGTGGACATTTACTTGTGAGTTACACGTGTGGACGACTACACTGTTAGTTCGAGAAACAAAATCACTAGTATTACTAATCACATTCACTTGTGATACTAGTCCTTGGACTTGCAGGTAGTATTTTACAATTGTAAGTTTGAGAAACAGTAACTTGTGAAGCGAATTGATATTAATAGTGTAGAGACTAGTAATACTAGTCCAAAAGGTTTGAGAAACCGGCCACTGAAAGTAGTAATGGTAGTTGTAGAGGCTTAGTTTCAGCTAAGGACGCTAGTCCAGTGGAACGGTGTCAGACTTCTGAATATTGAACGTGAGTAACAGAGTTTCGATACCTATTCTTACCAAAGACCTTTTTACAAGGCAAAAGTGAACAATCGAATAGACACTTCTGTTCGTAAACTTCGAATAATAATGAATGTGGAAGCAGCGAGCCGAATTCCCCTTGGTAGGAACGTCCTTGTAGAAAAAGAAGAAGACGACGAAAATTGGCTGCAAGATGCAAAATAAAGTATCTGGGTGTTAACAGTGGAAATACCTGAAACGTCCAGTTTTCTTATCATTCTTTAGCACAGAACAACTGTAAAATGTATGGCGCAGATTTTTAGAAACAATATGTGTCGTGCAGTGGTTTCGCCTTGAAATTTCATTCTGACAACCCGGGTTCGATTCCCATTCATCATCCTGTTTTCTCGACTAAAATGATAGCTTCAACTATTTACAGAACTCAATCACAGATTCTCCGTGGGATGGAGAGAGAAGAAGCATCACTAGCTAGAAGAAAAAGGACCGTGTGTTTGCGCTTGTTCTTTAGGATAATAATAAATCCATCCACTTTCAATGTTTTCATTGATCTTTCTATTCTTCTCTTTCTTTCCACGACTTCGTCAAATCCTTTTTTCTCTTTCTTTCTTACTCATTCCTTCTCCTACACACACTCTGTTATTTTGTGTGTGTGTGCGTTTATTCTATCTCAACAATTTTTTATAAACATTAGTTTATTTGTGTGGTGTGGAAAATGGCCCGGTAATACGTCAATAAGTATAGATACTAGAACCTTTCGATTACTAAGCCAACGCTATAGCAACTGAGCTACGGCCACTCGATCCATCTCCGTCTCCATGTTGATCCATTCACACTGCATTAAGAAGCAATATATCGATTAACAGAGCAACATATTTATATGTTATACACGTTGTGTTTGCATCTTATTTATAGTTTGAGGAACCTATGGATCACTCCAAGATAAGGTTTTGTGAAATGCGGTAGGGAGTCGGCCAGGTCCTAAATTGAGAGTACCATACCTGGTGTGGTTGAGGAAAACACTGGGGAAACTTAAGTCAGAGCAGTCAACCGGTGGTACTGAACCGAGAACCTCCCGAACACGAAACCAATGCTCTACATAGTTAGGTATGATGGCCGTTTGGAACAAAACATACTCACATCTACGTTTACCACAATTGAAACTACATATTTCAGTAAATTTAAACTAATGGCCCAACTAATGTAAAAATGGTTTTAGGTTCCCTGTTTTGGTGTTTCAAATGCGATTCTCTTACCTTTTCTATTATTTGCTACATACTACAAGAAACCATAAATTTATTTCGAGAAATCAGGACATGTGACAACGATTTCTCTTAAAGTAAAGAAAATACACATCCTTGTTCATTCACTCACATTATCTCAGAATCACAAATCGCCCTCTCTATGTCAGTTGGGTGGCCTATCTTCTAGTCTTAGATTATATTGGCCACAATAGTACAATCGCGATCATATATTTTGACCCCTTAGAATGCTCATTTATGCTAGATGAGTTCTGTTGCTGTTCGCCTATTGAGTATGAAACCCACCTTGATTAGTGGATAAACTTGAATGCATATAATTCAAGGATATGTAATTATTCCTCCAAAATCACTTTACAGGAAAAAATAGAACGAGAGCGTGTATTGCAAAATCTTATAATTTACAGGCGTTAGCATTGCTTAGAGAAATTTGAGATAAAACAAGTTTAAATTCCAAGTCTGTTTCTTGTAGCAGAGAGAAACGAATAGACATGTATATTTAAGAACTTTTATATCATACTACCACATTGTAATTCATCAATAACTATCAGATGACAGAAAAAATACTCTGAGACCGAATCAAGTATGGAGCGGAGGATCACAAGAAAGAGAAATAAACATTTGCACATTAAAAAGTGGAATTGCATTCGCCGACGAAGAGCTCTTGAAAGTGAATCAGGAAAACGCCCAATTTTCGAAGATACTTTTATAGATCTACGATTTTGTATTTCCGGAAGCGACTCGTTTTCATTCATTCCCGTGTTTGTGGTTGATTATTGGCAAATTCATGTATTGACACTATCGCCACAAAACTTACAGGCGTGATCATTTTTTTAAAAAATATTTATCTCTAGGGATAGTGTTGGAGAAAGGATGTTCGAAAGTAGTCGGGGAGGACCTAGTTAGTGATAAAATCAGGACATTTGCTTTTGTGACTGAGGTAAATACCTCAAAATTCTCAGTCAGGATGGGCGGTCACTGGGATGGTTCCCATGACCTTCCGATTGGTAAGGAAACGATCTACTAATTGAGTTATAACCTCTCGGTGCAACTGTTGGCAAGCATGCGAACAAAATAAGTGGAGCGAAGTTTGATATTTCGTGATCCCCTAACAGGGCAATGAAGTAGGGCCTGCGCTCACAATATTTTCAGACATAAATTGCCAAACATAATGTATCTGTAGGTTACAAGCAGGGAGGGATATAAAACCATTGATAGTTAAGATTAGTTTTACAATGAGTTTCTCTGTATATTCTATATAGTTCTCTTAAAATGGCTGGCTTACATAAAATACGGGCCGTTTTCACATTTAAATATTTGTTCTCGCGATTGCACATATGCGTATATGGATTTACCCACTGTAAAAACATCCCTGACATAGTAAGTAGTCACTACTTTCATAACGTTTTAACGTTTCCCAAATACATCCAACTGAAGCACTGTTCAATGTGCAATCACAAACACTTTTTTCATTGACAAGTTCGTCAACCATCTCTGTGTGCTCTTCTGCAATACCCAAAGCCATGTCACATAAATTATCATTGCTAATGTTATTGTGTCCTTCCAGCACAATAACGTCAAACTCCTCCTAGGTGTTATTTAAAGCTAGCTCACATGATGTACTACTGGTAAGATCTTCTTCGTCTACAACAAATAATAATACTTTAGAGTTCACTACAGCAGCCATATTAATCCTTTCAGTCGATCAAAGTCTGGTCGGATATAACTTAAAGTAAGGAAATGCTACTCAGAGACTTTAAACTCCTGCAAATGAGGTCATCTTGTTGCGCACTAAATCTGCGCAGTACTGTTTTTGAATATATATTACTCGTGTAGTGATTAATACTTCTATAATGGTAAATATTTAACTCTTTGATTTGACAATGAAACCTGGAATATTATCTTGCCTTTATTTCAAGAATAACAACTTCGACCTTCAATTCATAATTGGTTAGCTTAAAAGAATGTGTTATATTAGTTTAAGTTTCTTATGATGCACTTGCAAGAATAATCTTAAGGAAATCCAATTTCCTATAATGGACAAATCCTGTAGGCATCTCTGTCTATAATTTTTTACTGTACGACAGTTTATTTAATTTCCTCTTTGGGTATTGGTGTCAACTAAAAATTCCAAAGTCTGTTTATTTAATGTAGCGCTTAGTGCTGTTCAGTAATTAATCCAGACATTTTGTCCTTGTTGGTCTAATGGTTAGAGTTATCTACTTTCTCTAGTGTTCAATTGACGTGTCACTACATGGAACCTGTAGTTCTCAGCTCTTATGTGTTTCCTAGTCAGGAATCTGTTATGTACTAATTTGGATTATTATTAATTTTATTTATATGTGATATTATATTCAGAGTTCAACTTGGTTGTAAATGTCTTTTTTCAAACAAAATTATAAATTCTATAATGTGCATTCAGTTCTTTTTGTTTTCTAAGAAAAAAATAAATTTGATTAAAACCGAAACGGAAAAACAGTTTGCTACCTAAAACATTTTCCGGAAACAATACAGCACAAGTTTTCTTGTATCAACTTTTTAAAAAGGTAGTATTTTTTCTGTAAACACGAAATGGAAAAAAAATTGTTACGAAAACTTTTTTCTTGCAAACTTTTTTACATTTTTTCTAACGAATTTTATTCTTACAATTTTTTTTCTTGTAACCTTTTTTCTTACAAACTTTTTTCTTATAAATTTTTTTTGTTACTGATTTTTTTTCCTTGCAAACTCTTTACGAATTTTTTTTACAAAATAAGTTTTTGTTCCAACTTATTTTACACAAACCTTTTGGCACAACTTTTTTAATTTTAAAAAAAAACTTTTTTGTTTCAACTTTTTTCTTACGAAATTTTTTGTTACAATTTTTTCTTACGAAAACTTGTAAATGTTTCTGTTATGAAATTTTTCTGTTACACTTTTTTTCTTACGAGAACTTTTTGGTACCAACTTTTTTCTTACGAAATGTTTTTCTATTACGTAATATTTTCTGTTACGTATTTTTTATACAGTTTTGCTGTTACCCCATAACGCCATCGCCATGTTAGACAATATTAGTATGTTAAGGAACATGTATTTGTATGTCTGCGCTTGCAATATAAAAGCAAGAAGGATAATACCAATATGCATATTGTTTTCTTAAATTTCAATGTCCTGTGCGTGAGATCATACGTTTTTAGGAGGTGGTGGACAGCTTCTCGTTTGTTCAACAACGCTTATTCTCCGTTTGTAACATGGTAGCATCGGTTAGAAACAATTTAGATACAACTCGTATCGAGTGCATGCACTTCTTTTCCACTTTTAAATGTGCATTTTAATTTTGTATCCATAAAGGATGACCATCGCGCCATATAATCAATATACATTGCTTTTACTTATATCGACATCTGTGGTGTACTTTTTCAATGAGTTGCAGCAAATGGTATAAACACCAGTACTGCCAATTGTCGTGGATTTCATTTTCTGGTAGTGTACGACCAACCTAGTGTACGAGCAATCATTGTCCTATCTTCTAATGACTTCAAACGCTGTTTCCAGTGACTTTGGCATTCATTATTAAAACAATGCATAACATTCAGGAAATGACAGTATTCGTACCCATAGATTTCGCCGATCTTAGAGAAAAAAATATTATTGCATAACGTGTTCATCTATCATGCACATTCTTATAAGTTAACATGCCCTGGCCGTAAAGCCCCTATTGATGTTATTTATTACTGTTGTTTAAAATCTGGCAATACAGTATTGTCTCATCTGCTTCAACTAGACAGCTTGCGCTAAAACTCTAGCTTACATTTAGCAAAGCCGACAGGTATTATGTATGAACCCAATGCTAGTTTACAAGTATAATTTTTTATATGTAGTTCTAATTATCTTGGCTTGCAAGTATTATTATAAAATCCATCTTACAAGTGACGGGTTCAATCCCTGGACTGAGTACAATAACGTGTTTAACTATGCGTTCAATACGCCTGCACTCAAGGGCATGCGATTCGCGAGTTCATTGCTAGCTTGCGTGCTGTGACGAAAATAAGGTTAGACAAATGCAGTTGAAAAATCAAGATAAAAAACAAACGCAATTTACAATATAAAAATGTTAACCCTCGTCTACTTCATAGCGACATGTAAATTTTCAGACCATAGTTTTCGTGCGTTCATTCTTTTTTTAGAATAACACACAGTAACAAATATAAAATATCTTAGGGAATGTTTAACCATCCCCCGAGATGCAGTCCTTGAAAGCAATACCAGTCTTTGATATCCATACATAACACGAGCAGACCATTTCAAACAGAAAGAACTTACAATACTAAAGACGGGCAACCGTTTCCCTACTGATTATAATACATTTCTCCCTTTTTATTTTTTTTATTTTAGAAAACTTGTGTTCGTTGCGTTTCAAGATCATCAATTTAAAACTGCAAGAACCACTTAGTAACATCTCGTATTTTCAAACCACTCACCGCCTTCATTACACGGGATGTAGTCCATCCTAACCCGTGCAAATTATTACTTAGCTAATCCACTTGACGCTGGTACCCTGCAGCTAAGTCTGAACGTTCACAGGATAATTTTACCAGGCAATGGAATATTAATGTCGCATCACACGCAACCAAACAAAATTCACGAATAATATACTCGTTAGCAGAAATCTTAAAACCTTGAAAATTAATAATGAACTGCCTTGTGCATAAAACATGTACACCTAATGAAACAAACTGCTGCTGCTGCTGTTGGTGTTAAAGCACTAAAGGGATCAATTGGGCAATTCACTCGGGATCTTTAATAAACTAATGCACTACGTTTAATAAAGGTCTTTTCAAAATATGAGTATGACCCTGAGCAACAAACATAGAGTAATATTCACCAAACTGTTCTGGATCGTTCATGTGACTGGATACATGCTGTGCAATCACTGTACCCGTATTCCACACGTACAGGCAATTGTGGGCCTTACGTAAAATACAGTCCGTACATTCAATGGCATTCGTTTTCCAAGTATGTACCAATGGCGGACAACACACAATTATTCACAACTCGTACACTGAGCCATACTATCCACTACGTACTGAAATAATTACAAAATAAGTAAAAGCAATACTAAGGAGGAGCATACACAAGTCATTTGGTCTTAAAGGGGGCCTCCATATCCTTGTTCAGCAACAAGTCCGCCAAAACTCCACGGTTCAATTTTAACATGCGTTGAAGGCCTCAGTCAAACTTTCCCCTTAATGCTGCTGGAGCTGACTCGTGAGATTTCAAGTACAGCTTAAATAATTCATCCAGCGTCTTCGACTCACGCAAAATGGACTTTGTACGTGTACCAAACAATGTCGCTGATTCCTCGGGAGTGGCGTCCGGAAATAAATATCCATTGCGATGACATGCACAAATATGATCACGCTGGCTCGGTTGGTTTGTATAGCAGCCTAAACACAAAAGGTAGTTTGAAAACTCATACGATTATATACTTGCTAATATAGAGCCTTCCGCCACCCAACGGGAGCATCCGGCTGCACCTAACAAGGTCAATAATATTGTACTAAAGGTAATAGCGAAAAGGGGATCACCGCCCAAGGTCTACTTTGAACTGGAAAAAGAGATCTCACCATATACCAAAAAAGACCTACATTAAACTTTTTATCGAGACACGGTTCCGTTTCGTAATAATAACTGTTATCTCAACATTATCTAACAAGTTAAGTGGTGTTAAGTGCTTTTACCTATATTGAAAGCGCAAATGAACATCACTCCAGTAAATCCGCCTTTCACCATGATGCACTAAAAGCTGCTGTCATAAGATAAGCCTAAAAGGACTCTATCCATCTAAAGCTTTTAAGACTGTACTAGTTATTATCTCAGTAAAGTGGTTTAAAGTAGTAATAACTGTTATCTCACCATTATCTAACGAGCTAAGTGGTGTGTTAAATGCTTTTACACATATTATTAGGCTAATGGAAGCTCTTATACGTAGATTATTTTAAGAGCACTCCAAATTAAGTGCTTTTAAATTAGTAATAACTGTTATCTCACCAGTATCTACGCTAAGTTCTTCTAATAAAAATCCATTAGCTCATCTAGAAGCTTTTGATAAGAAATCCATAGTTCTTCTTCAGTGCACTAAAAGCTTTTGATAGGACAATGATAGTTAAGTTGAGAACACCGTCATAGTAGGCCATACTCTACTTCCGTCCTACACTTGGGATAGGCACTTGGGATAGGCAAAACAAGCAGGTTCGATCCAATCTGCCGGCTATCCTGATTGATGTTGTCCTGGGTATTCCTCAGTTGAATTAGTAAACTAGTCGAATAACACGATAGTACCTCAGATAACACCGTGACCACTACCACCACTGTTCCCAGAAGTAATCGCCGAGAGGCTTGATCTCTTAGACAAGCTAGGTCGAAGTTCAACCCAAGGAGAATATTGAGTAAAAATAATAATATTTTGATTATTACGCAATGAAACAAATTTTCTCATTCAATTTTCAAATACCCTTTTAACCAGCCTTTTAAAATATCTCGTCCCATTAAGTGACTTCAGCAGAATTTTATAGTCAAAATGTTCGAATTGAATTGAATTAATTTATGACCTTGATGAAATTATGGCTCAGATCAAGATAGGGCTGGGAAGAAGATGCGGTAAGGACCCAATGTCAAATTTGAAGGTGTCATCCAGCTCAAAATAAAATTTTAACATGACACTCATGGTGGGACTTGATCCTCAACCACACCGGACCTGAATCTCACTCAACTCCGACTTCGCGTCTTGAGGTCTAGGTCAGATTATATCGAGGTTGGTCCTGGCGAGGTTGCTTTTTAAGCTATCGAGCTTGCTCAACAGTTTGCTCGACGAGTTTGATGTCGAGGAAGCTCGAGTATACTTTGCACTAAGACAGTATCAGGCTTGCTGGTAAGCTTGCTTGATGAGCCTGCCCTTGAGGAAGCTTGATGAATTGTTTGCTATTATACTATAGAACTTACTCATCAGCTTTCTCGACAAGCACGTTCGTCAGTGTCGTCGAGGAAGCTCGGTGGAGTAAGCTGATGAGCAAGCTCGACAGAGCGAACTTAGCTTCACCTCAGTCAATTTAAATTTGAATTTAATTTATGACTTTTAGGTATGTAAGTCTCAGGCCAAGATAGGAGAGAGGAAATAATTTGAGAAGGTGTCAGCCAGGACCTATGTTGAAAGTGCCATCCCGACATTTGCACAGGAAAATGCACACGGTTACTGAGGAAAACCTTGGAAAAACCTCAGTCAGGATGTTCATCCGCAGGGATAGAGCCCACAACCTCCCCAATGGTACGCGAACGCTCTGACACTGAGCTAAGACGTATTGGTGGACCTTAGTCAAATTCAGTCTCAAGTTTCAACTTCTCCGTCACTATCACTCTTAGGTATGTCATTAACCTCAATCGCCTTCATCCTCGATTTGAATTGAATTTATTTTAACGCTTTTAAGCACAGGCCGTATGGATGATGATGGCATGAATTGGTGGAATGAAGAAACTGGGAGGAAACGGGTGCACCCCGAGATGTTTGTCTTCCACAAGACCCACATGGCATGAGCAGGGATCGATCCGAGGACCCCTAGCACCATGGGTGAGCGGTCTACCAACTGAGCCACCGTGGTCCCGCCCTCACCCTCGACTCACGCTTTACCTTCATGCTCACACTTTGCCAATACTATATTTCATCGTTGAATTCAATTAACTTTTGCTTTTTAAAGCGTAAAATTGATTATATGGGTGGTGCAAAAGCTTTTGTTTGCTGTTAAAAGTGATAGTGGAATAACAGTCTTGTTGCTTTTTTTTAAGCATTTCAACACAACCTATCTGTCACGTGATAAAGGTGGCTGTGCAATATCTCTTTTGTGAGTTTTCTCTTACAAACAACGTACATTACACACCCGCCTTGAAACCAAGAACTGCACATACAGCTGAGCTGAGTAGAACTGAATCAAAAGCACAGCGTTCGTCTTCTTTTTTCTTTGCTTCAGGCTGTATTTGATAAGATATTTTGTAATGAGCTACGAAAGTTTGTCTGTCCAGACTGGCAACATTTGACTGACACAGAATATATTGAAGAGAAAACGCGTGTGTTTTTAAGTAAAACAAAGTAAAACTGGCATTTCTAGAACTCACTTTAAAAAGGTTCGAGAAAAAACAATGATTAAGGTGTAAAGCTTTAATACATTTCTTTAATAAAGTAAATGTAAGAAAATAAATCTTTGTCATGATTTTTTTGTGAATAGAAAAATTAGTAAAGTCTATTGCAGCTAGGAATGCATTTGTTGTGATGACGCTAGTATTACCAAAACATTCGTGTTTACAGGAACAACTCGTTGTCGGAAGTATTGTTTCCATTGCAGAATATGATTCGATCACTTATAAGGTCTTTATGAAAGAAAGTGGAAGGGTAGGACGAGATACCTGTTAGTTGATTTTCTATTAAAGAAAGGAATGCGCAAGAGGATATTTTTTGTATTTTAATGGAAGATGCATGACGCAACGAACGTCAGACATTAGTCTCATTGGGCTTGGAAGGATAGTGAAAAGTCTATATCTAATGTAACATATTGTGTCACACATTGTCAATTGTCGTTCTTTTTATGGTAATTACACGATGTTTCCAGAGGTTAGCATGCCGTAGTAGTAACCGAAATATGATGATTTCGAATCCTGTTCACGCCAATTAAAGAGAGAAAACAAAAAGTGTAATCGCAAAAGAGCTGCCGTAGCTCGGTAGTAGAGTGTTGGCTTAGCATTCGGGAGGTCGTAGGTTCAATCCCAGTGACCGACCATGCTGACTGAGGTCCGTCCAGGGTTTTTCCTCAGTTACACCATTCAAATGCCAGGATTGTACCTTCAACTTAGGCCCTGGCTGATATATTCCTGTTTTATTTACAGTATCCTACCCCATCCTTAATTTTACATGCCTGAATGCCATAAATTAAATTAATTCAATTGAACTAAGAATAATACATAAAAATGTACACGACAAGGAAGTAATATTCACTTCAGAAGCGGTGTAATCTCCTTAACGCAAATACAATGAGAACTCAGAGCCGAGAGGTTAGCACGTTTGCTTTCTATGTGCGTGGTCGCCGGTTCAATTCATGCTGGAGTCCATTGAAAGGAGTGTTTCGGAACCTACTTTACCAAAAAAACTATTTTCAGTCCTTAGAAGATCGTTTAGCAAGTTAATAAGAAATCCATAAATTCTTTCAAAATTATAGCTGTGCAACTAACCGAAATAATATAGCTCGCAAAATATGCCACGTGCGTTCCCAGAGCATTCAATAAATATTTAATTCCCAGTAAGAAAGGAGGGAGATATTGCATTGATTACGGCGCTATTCTTGTATTCGTTTGGTGAGAATTGATTGAAAGAGTAAATCGGAATAGGACGGTTGGTCTGAGATTTTAATTCCATTTGAGGAATTGCCTCTATCTTACAAAACAGTCATAAGCATCACAAGAGCTACATATTTTCCTTACGGATTTCATCGGAGGACGAATTGAATTGATTTATGGATTTTAGGCATCTTAGGCCAGAACATCATGGGGACAAAATCTACGTAAACAGTGACACGTTCACACCAAATCAGTTGTCTCGTAGGTAGGACTGCGGATTTGAATCCCGCGGCCTATCACACTCACTGAGTTTTTTCAAGGTTTCTCTCAGTTTCACCAGGCGAATGCCAGGAAAGAACCTTAAAGCCTTGGCCGCTACCTTCCAATTCTACCCCATCTTTGTCCCTGGTAGAGTCAGAGATACCTAAAAGTCGTAAATTAACAGATTATAGTGACTAATATACCAATAAACTTCTTTATTGTTCTGCCTACGCTAGCGTGAATATGGGTAGGAGAAGACAGTGACAGTACATTCTGATGAACTCAATCGCTATACTACCTTCATTAATATTAATCACGGGCGTTACAGACCGAAGGGTCCTGAGCCTGCCCCAACGCCACCTGTCCGTGGTTGGTGGAACTGCGTCCACCTGAGTGATGGCAGTGTGGTAAGCATTGTGTGCCACCTGGCCACGAACAGGCGTAAAGGGGATTTCTTGACCAAGTGGCCGTCACACCTTTATTCACGTGACTTACCAGTTTACATCATGACGCTGGGTGGACGACGAAAAGTGGGACTCCAGACGGGAATTGAACTCGGGACCACGCGCACATGAGTCCAACGCTCTAACCACTAGAATATGAAGCCCCCACTGACCTTTATTAACGTGGGTATTTTACCCAGACCGCCACAGGGTGGGGGAATTGTTCTTGGAAGGTAGTCCGCCGGGTTCTAGTTTAGAGGTACCATTCCGGCATTTGGTGTGACTGAGGGGAAAACCCATGAAAAGTCGGAATGAACGACCGCTGAGATCGTTCCCAGGACCTTCCGATTGCTAAACCGACTCTCTACTAACTGAGCTATGGTCTGTCGGTACATCCTACACTACAGTTGTGTGTTCATGATAATGAATATTTAATATTAAAAAAGATTATTATATTTTTCGTTATTGCACTTAATTTAAACAAATTTCACCCTTATTTATGCATTTCTTTTCGCTTAAGTATATACAAACGGTATGAGCTATCGAAAATTGTTTCCTCTAAAAGTTTCAACGAGAGCAAAATCGACCCCGTTTGTATTTTAAAATTTAAGTAATCGTCCCGAAGAGGTAATCCTGAGACGCCTCTGTTTTCAGAAGCATCAAATGATTCCGCACATGCATTTCGATTTCAACATTTTTTGTTTCAAAGATTTCTCGGCGCTAGGAGCTGACTTAAGGCCGTGTTACTGATTTTCAGAACCACCCTATAGATTCATTGGTAGTACGTATGTGTGCAAAGTTTCAAGTTGATCTGCTATATTGAAGTGGGTCAAAATTTGCTTATAAAATTTTACCATAACTAACAAGTGAAGTTAAATGAAAGCTTAGGAAAAGGAAGAAAACACTAGTAGTTGTCTTCCGTTCACACAGTTCGTCTATTTCAGATGACTCATGCTAGGACAAGTTCTCACTTCGACGTCAACGTCTGGCATGTCTATCAAGCTTTGCTACGTAACACCTGCTCTAGCCTAAGCGAACACAACTTGCTGTTTCTAAAGAAAGATATGATTTATTTTGTTAAACAAACATCAAACAACACTTGTTTTCAAATTACAGAAACAAGAGAAAATATTTTGACACTATTTACCACTAGTCGTCTTACTTTGAACCCTTCTTTAGAGATCTTTAATACTCAAAAATGAGTTTTAGATACCTTGATAGCGATGCTATAAGAAAAGGCGCATTCTAATCCCGCTCACGGTGTCCGTCCGTGCCCACAATTTAAATCTCTGGAACTACAAAAGTGCAGAGAGATGTGTCGGTGCTGTTGGAAAGGGCTCGACTAGACTTACTCAGAGCCCGCTCTGATTAGTGCAGTGGCTAAATGTTGCCAGCCCATTTTAAAAACTAAATGTTAAAATTGGTTCCATTCAGTAATACGTAACTGCTCTGAACTTGTCATAAATATTATTCCACACAATGCAAAAACCATGAGGTCGCCTCCGTTTCCAA
>JAGDQP010030741.1:5756-17796 GCA_022664845.1 Lepisma saccharinum | reverse complement strand
TTAACTTACTCTGTAATCATGTTTTATTTCTGGTACAGATTTTGTAATTGATTTTTAACTCACTTTTCATCATCCGATTTCGTTAAAATTTTGTAAACTTGCCTGCTTCCGATGACAATACAATATTCAATCATTAGACATACGACAAAATAATCCAGTTCACTGTAATTAATTATAAAATAATTATTTAATATGGAATTCTTTATCCTAAAATAAATACTAGCCTTCAACGATGTTGGGTTTTGACTGGTTGCAGAACACTTGAGGATTTGGGTGTGCGAAGCTCTTAATATAGAAAAAAAAATAAAAAAGGATTTTTAAGAAAACACGCTTTTTTAAGCAAAGAAAAATGGACTGAAAAGTAAAAAATAATAAATTTATGAATCGGAAAATAAAAGCGTGGGTCTCTTGGTTACCTTATCGTAAAGTCATAATATCTAAGAGCACCCACGCTTTTATTTTCCGATTCATAAATGTATTATTTTTTACTTTTTAGTCCATTTTTATTTGCTTAAAAAGCGTGTTTTCATAAAAATATTTTTTTATTTTTTTCTTCTTCTTAGCCACCTCGGGTTTACATCTAGGCTTAAGAAATACCTAGCCTTTAGGTAACAAAATATTTTTTTTTTCAATTTTAAAACAAAATTTAATTATTTTTTTTAAATATATTTATTTTATTTCTCTAAAAACTGGAGACACTGTCGTATGCAAATTGTAAAAATATATCACAATTTATAGTCTAAGAGAAATGGCATATATATCGGGTATATACAGAGGCTGAAACACAAAATCACACACAGGAAGAGAGAGAGAGAGAGAAATAAAGAGAAATAGAAAAAGTGAGAGAGACAGAGAGAGAAATAGAAAGAGTCAGAGACAGAGAGAGAGAGAGAGAGAGAGAGAGAGACTCAATATAGACTGGTGTCCCGCTGATATATACGCCATATTTCATGGTCGCCTTTTGGTAGAAATCACAATAGTCTAGGAGAACGCGACAAGGGGGAGTGGAGGAGTGAAGGGGACAGAAAACGAACCGAGTTACACAGCATGAGTATGTTAAGCTTGGAGGTTAAAAGTGACACATCCATATCAATGATTTAGGGGTGAGAGATATTGATTTTGTTGAACGATCGTATAGACATCACCACAAAAGGCTCCAGATGCATGGTGACTAATATAACAGCATCCCCCAACGCACTATTTAGTTATCCACAACAGGCAGACCTTCTCCAACGTTTTCTCTGGGTTGCTAGCTGTCCGCTTGTCAATGTCAGTTCATAGAAAACAACTGCATCAATCGTTTCGTTTCTGCATAAAAACTAACCAGTTTTCTTCGTATTTGCTTAATTTGTATTCCTTCCTTGTGATTACCATGAAGTCCGTTCATGTCGCCAGCTATTAGTAGAAAATCTTCTTATAGATTTGAACAGAGCCGGATAAAGGGGGAGGGGGTCTAAAAGGGCTGCAGCCCAGGGACCCCAATCGTTCAGGGGCCCCGCCAAAGGTAAGTCAGTTATCCTTACGACTACAGAGAAAAGGTAATATGGGTCCTAACAGCCCAGGGCCCCCACACAGCTTACTCCAGCACTGGATTTCAAGTTATAAAACGACTGACGTCAAGATATCTTCAATAAAGATAGACTACCCGCGTAGTCTCCTGATCCCTTCGTTACGTAAGATAAATATCGAGTAAGTGGTACATAAATATGCAGAACATTATGGTCTTTAAGAATGAATTTAAACCTTCTGTATAAATACACTATTCTTATGTTAAAATTTGTTTCTCACTAACAGTATAATTTTAAAAAAAAATGCATACTGCAATAAGGGTATTAACTTTTAGACATCCAATACACGATAAATATTGCTATTTATATCCGAGTGAAGTCTTCAGTATTAACCCCACTATTCACGTTAAAATAGTTACTGTATTTTTTTTCATTAGAGCTAGTAAGTTTACAACAACAACAACAACAAAAAAGAATTCTAAAATAATTACATCTGTTGGAAAACTATGCTTGTTTTAATGCTGTTGTTGTTATTTACATTTTGAATTTTCTGACACGTCTACAATAAAGTTTTACTACTTCAATTGTGAGCATGTAAACTTAGGGAAATATATTTTCAAGGTGAAGATTTTTTAGTCTTTAATCTGTGAGAAAATCTTGAGAAAAACATTCGTGGGTAATAGTTTTACACATACTACCAAACACGCTACTACTACTATATTTGTGTCTCTCTGTGCTGCTCCGCTTCTCTCTCTCTCTTCCATCTTCTCTTCGACTTTATTTCTACCTTCCTTTTATTCCTTCTTTTTATCTTGATTTTCGTTTCTCCCCTTCTATTCCTCCGTTTCTTATTTTCTTCTTATTATTATTTCTTTTTTCTCTCGTATATTTGTCTTTCCACTTTCTTTTCTTTTTTGTCTTTCTATCTATTTATTTTCTCTCTAGATCCTTCTCTTCCGTTTCTTTCTATTTATTTTCTATAATTTTTTTATTTCATTCTTAGCTTTCTCTCTCTCTCTCTCTATTCCTTTCTTTCTCTTTCTTCACGTACCTTCCTATTTCCTATCTCTCTTTACTTTCTTCTATCTATTCTTTTATTTATTTATTTGGCTCTCCGTTCCTTCTTTTTCCATGTTTGTTTACTTCCTGCTTCTTGCTTTATTTTCTTTTTAGTACTTGTAACTTACTCGTTATTTTCTTGTCTTTTAGCCCCTCTCTCTTTCTTTCTTTTCTTCCTTTTCGTTTTATTTCCTTCTTTCTTCCCTTTCCTCTCTCAGTTTCTTGCTTTTCTCTATATCCCTTTATTTTTTCCTTCCTCTTTTTCTATCCTCATTTTTTCTTCTTTTCTTTGAGTGTTCCCACGCCTGGCGCTCTGAAGTGCACTCAGTCTCCTTTTAAATTGAGTACCAGAGTGTTCTTGGTATTCCTGGGCACCTTGGGAAGGTAAAGGCGGTCGAGCGTGGGAATGACCACCCCATCTCACTTCGTACCGTAGGTCAAGAAAATGTGGAGCGCTACCTTCACATCCCCCATGCGCCGTTCACGGCGCGTTCGTATCGCACATGGGATGGATAGCTTTACTTTTTTTTTACCTCTTTATTTCTTTCTTACTCTATATCCCTCTATCTACCTGTATTTACGTGCTTCTGATGATAATCATTCGGGTTATTATGAATATAATATTTACACGATAAAAAAAAAACCGGAATGACTGAATGTTCTCCCGAATAATACGATTTTACTCTTTTGAATGTCACAGTACCTTACCGCATTTATCTCAATATTTGCCTCCGCGCTATGTCTGTTGGTTGAGAAAATGGGAAATAATCGCACTAGACGCCTCGTCTTGCCTCGACTAAACTAAGAATTAGCATCTCAATATTCTGAACTTGAAACATAATGAATTACCCGACAGTTCTGCTAATGAAGTACTTTGATCACTTGATGTTCTAACCTGCTATAGAGTGCATCAAGGATCATGAAGTATGATATTTACACGCCATTTCGACAAAGAATTTGGCTTTGAAAAGCTACTGAATAAGCTATTTTCGAGAGAATTGCATTCAGGTTGATGGAGTAAAGGGCCACGAAACGCTGTTGCCATTTCACTTCGTCTCTCTCCTTTTAGTTTGAATTTGAATTTTTATTTATGGCCTTTAGGCATCTAAGGCTCAGGCGGGAATGGGGGAATGGAAAGGATTCGTGAAGGAGTCAGCCAGGGCCTATGTTGAAGGTGCCATCCCGGGATTTGCCTGGTGTGACTGAGTAAAAGCCCTAGAAGAACCTCAGTCAGGATTGTCAGCCGCTGGGATCGAACCCAGCCCCCCCTTCCCCCCGAATGCAATGCCAACGATCTACTACTGAGCTACGGCGGCTCGGTTCTTCCTTTTGTGTGTTGGAGAACGAAGCTAGGAGGAGTGGGCACCAACAGCAGAGAGCGAGTACAGTGAAGATAGCACTTCCTTGAGCTAATTACTGAACCGCAAGGGAGTGACATATTTTGTACTCAGGAAGCCAAGAAAATGAAATTTGGCATATGTGTATATGATATCGTAAGTATCCATAGCGACAGCTCATCCTTGTTGGTACGCAAGCAAACACTCTGTTCTTTCGATATCATTAGTATAGTCGAAAGAGAACAAAATTGAAAAGAAAATGTGGTTCAGACAATCCAAGTTTGTTTTCCCACCTTTTTCATTTTAAGTCAATTATTCAGATTTCAGTATAGGAAAACAGAAAGTAACGTTCACGGAAGTTCGTTCCGTCCTTCAATAACGCGTACAATTATTACTTTTAATAAAATAGTAAACTCAGGATTGTGTGCAGAAACTTTCGGGACAGAACAATGTCCCTAAAGTGTTTGCACAGAATCCTGAAGTTATTACTAGCATTTAATTAAAACTAATTGTACTCATTATGGAAGGATGAAATGAACTTTGGTTTGTGAAAGTTAATTTCTGTTTTCCTGTACTGAAATTTGAATAATTGACGTAAAACGAGAAAGGAGGGAAACCCCATTTGGATTGAGCCTTAAGTTCTTGTAGCTGCTAAGAGGGTTGTAAGGCTTCAAATTTCGTCTTGCATTATCTAATGAAGTAGGATGCATGTATTGCCGATTGATCACCTCATTCCTTTTCTTTAATCCATCAAGTACCGAATTAATAAGTTGCAATATAAATACAAAGGGAAATTGTTCAGGAGTAGCTAATACACTTCATACTAGTAGTTCGACACCTGGGAGCGGCCATCCTGACAAGTTTTCCCTAACTTCCCCCACGGTGACATCAAATGGTTGTAGGGTCAAGGTCAGCAGCTTGTCCTCCCTTCTCATACAATAAGAAAGTAGGTTTGTGTGAAAATAATATAGACATTTTGTACATATATTTCTTAAATTCTCTTAGCTTTGTGTCAAAGAAGTGTAAATGGCGTGTGCAAGAAAAGTGGGGAAGATTTAAAGGTGAATGTTCAGCGTCTCAGGATTTCTTTTTGAACACTGCTCATACGCATTTTTATTATGTCTTGATAGATTCACATTGTTGATCTTTTGCTTGAATTTCTTCAATAGATAACGAGAAAAGTGACAAATTCACTGTTCCGCGTAACGAGCCCTAAAATAAACACGTAGCGTATCCTTTCTCTTCAGACAACCCACAAAACACCAAAGTTGGTTGGGTTGTATATAAACAAGGGGAAAAGGAAAAATTGTTCTAGCTCTAGATACGAGAAGAATGGAAAACTGCTGCAGACCATCCTGCTGGGGATTGATCACGGAAGAAGAAGAAAAGGTAAGATCAGATTGTTTCATTTTTTCCGGTACCCAAAAAAAAAAAAAAGATTTTCTATATTTCATAAATCAGCAGCCAGGAACATTGTGATTGTGGTCCTCAGCTACCAAATCTCGGGATAAGATGATGTGATCAACTTCACGCTCCGACTGCTAGCACCTTCTTTATGCCTATTTTGTTTACCCAGAAACTTAACAAGAATTTTAAAAATATTTTGAACACTAACATTAAGGCTCAGTGTGTCCATGAATTTTCCGTTGAATTATTTAAACAATATGATAGGTCTTCAATAATATAATCAACTGAACAATATGATAGGTCTAGGATAATCCTTTATAGGAAGGTAGGGGAGGGGGGCTGATTTCTGACAATAAGTACGGAAACAAATAGTGAAGAAAATGGGATAGTAACAAACTGTGTAAAACATTTTTTAATGTAGATTTAAATGTAGATGTACCATTAGAACTAACTTTTCGATTCAAAGAGGGTTCAACCCCTACAAGAACTATCGGTTACAAAGGAAAACCGGTCCTGCTCAGTGCTTTTTCAGTTAGGTGATCAGGGAATCCCTCTAACCCTTCCCCTTCCAGGATACCAAACTAGAAATGAAAGTTTCCATCGGTGAAAACTACTCCACGTAATCTCTTTATTTGTAGTTTAAAACTACCTGCTCCCCGACAAGCCATTTTCTTTTTGAATGAAATACTGGTCCTGATCGTTTTTATGAGGTATTGTCATAGTATTTACTATCTGTTACTCAGGCAAAATTGGAAAAGACAGTAAAGCTTACTGACCACGCTGCATAACGAATAAAGAAAGGTTGAAAGCAGTTTTAATCCTCCAAATGCCCCAGAAAGTGCCATCATTGGAGAAACTTTAGTGTGGTGTTAAGTATTGAACATGGAAACTAAACGCTACCACTGAGTTACCTGTTACTTGTTCCCTCCAAAATTATTAATGTCAAAGAAAATACTACGGGAACGATTTTTAACAACGCAACGTAGAGCTTGTTTTGCCGGGTCACGGTTGTTTCACTCACCACCAAAATAGAGTTTCGGTGCGTTGTTGAAAGACCTCCTGGTATAATAATACAATAAATGAAAACAACAAAAAGAAATAATAATTATTATTGCCACTTAAAAATTAAATATAATGTATTTTATAATGGAAGATAATCAGATAGGAGCTATCTAATAGTAAATAATTTGCATTTAATCAAGACAGTCCGGAATCGATTCCCAGGCACAGTCGTCCCGATAGTGGCTTTCTCTAGGTTTCATCTGACTACTAAGTTAAGGGATGAGATCCCCATATTTTTATTATCTTATAGGCCAGAGAGATAGCTAATATTTAAGCCTATCTCATGTTTGAGAGATGTCGTTCCTCGGAGAGCACTCTTTCGGTGACAAGGACGGAGAAGAAAAAGACAATGCTATAGGGGAAAGGTGGCAAATGGGGAACGGGTAGGCAATGACGAACACTCCATTTAAATGCTTCCGCACTACGTCAGAGGGGTCAGAACCGGTGTTGCTACGTTCATGTAGATTCATTGTTGCTCCATACAAATGGATCCTTCATTATGAGGGCAGTTTTGGAAGCGGGCGGAGTGAATGTGTTTACGCACAATTTCACTATATAATTGGATCATTAAGTTTTGAGAGTTAAGTAGATACATTCTATATTCTAGAGCCTTATGAATTGGATAGAGGAAAAGAGGAAATTTTTACAGAAACACCTTTATTATTGCAGTGTTTGTTCAACGTTTTTAAACAAGTTTTTTGACTTGATTGTGTAATGGTGTCCCAGCTGGGCAATAGCGAACACGTCTTTTTGTAGTGTGACTGTGTGCGGTGAATTTGGTTGCAGCTGAGTATTGTGATATATGTGTGAAGGTGACAATTGTCTGAGCTGAACACTTACTGACTGGTAGTGGGTGGGAAAAGAAACATCCATTCTTATGTGATTATTCTAATCGTCTTAGGTTCTTCACGGACAAGTAGGAAAGAACTGAAGCCTTAATTCCGTGATATGAAAGTGTGTTCAAGTATCAAATAGACTTGTGCTTGTATATCATATATTTATCTTTTCAATACCCATTGGGAAATATATGTAAAATATAATTTTAATGTGTATTGAATAAAGACGAAATCCTGTTCGCCATTGTCCGACCATGTAAGGCAATCACGAACAGTACAGGCTTTTTTTAAAAAAAACTCAGTTTTTGGAGCTTAGTTTCGAAACAATTTCCAAATGTTAATAATCACATTGTAGAGCAGAGTCTGAAGTTTATTTCAGCTATGTTGTTTTCTTAAATTGGCCGAACAATTTTTGTGCTATCTTGTTTGAAGCTTAGGTGTTCGCCATTCACCATCCTTCCTCTGATATTTTCAAGATGCCATCAGTGCTTTAGTAGGACGACTGTGAAGAGGTCAGGGTTCTATTTGAACTTGTACCGCCAAAATCTAAACCAGTCTCGTGTAGAAATATGCTCCCCTTGGGTGTCTTTCACCAAACTTTCAGTGCCATCTCTGAGGAGAAGGGGCGTTGCCAGTAGCCCAGTACGGTCTCTTTATCTTTTCCATTTGCAATTTCAAAGCTGCAAGAAGAATGCTGAACATGTTGTTGAAGTTCGAAAATAATGTTGGATTTTCACTGAAAATATGCCAAATTGAGTGTTGAAAACTAGTTATATATATATATAAAAATATAAATCACAGCCATATTCAATCCACTAGTGGATGAGGCCTCTCCTCGAAGGAAAGAGTTGGTCTACTGCTCCCACGCTGACCAGACGGGTTGGGAGAGGAGAGCCGAAGCTCTCACTGTGATCGCCACTGTCTTTTATTCACAGCAGCTCCCCAATTGTCCTCACGATGCTGGGTCAACACCGAAATTTTTGAGCCCCCACCGGGAATCGAACCTGGGACCGCTCGCACTGAAGTCGAGCGCGCTACCGACTAGGCTACGCAGGAGCTCATATATATTTATATACTTTATCTGTCTCTCCTCTCCCCGCTCAAAGAGTATGCGATATTCTGTGGTTTGAAAGCTTGTAGATACTATTGGACGAGAAAAGCTTGTTACCCACACCCCCTGGTTTATTGGTTACAGTTGGTGATTTCAGTTAAGCACTGGGAAAGTGGTGCGGTTCGAATCCCGCTCATCCTAACAGGTTTTCCAGTTTCCATCTGCCGCACTAGGCGACTGCCGGAATGGCATCTTCAACAGACACCCTCGCCATTATCTGGCCAGAAATGTAAGGTTTCAGTAAGGATTCACAGTTTCGAAGCAAGCTAGTTCGGAAGCATGACTTTTTTTCTACTTCTTTAGTACATATTGTAACTTTGGTTTAAGTCCAAATTAGGGTACGCATTGTCTGTCTGAGTTGCTTTCCAAGTTTTTTAAATTGCTAGGTTAGGTAAGTTTATGTTAAATTACGTAAAAACGTAAAATTAAATAAGATTAACAGGATTGACTTTGCGCTAAACTGTATTTGCTCCGCATTTTTCTTTTTAAAGATAATATTTCAAATATTTAAAGACTATTTTGCTTCATTTGTATGCATCGTACAGCGAAAAGAAACTTCTTTGCCAGCATTTCTTGAACGATTCTTTATAATTAATCTGGAGCGTCAAAAGTGCATTGAAAAGAAGGGAAGAAAAAGGAAACATATTTTGAAGGTCAAGGCGCTAGACCGACGGATTGTGGGCCACCTGTTCTTCCGAAGAGGTACAAAGTTTCCTAAAGAAGTTTCTTGTCTATTTTTTAAAAAGAAAAAATCGCCATTGACGAATAATGTTAAGCTTTGAATAAAAGATGTGTATGTGACAGTGGACTTACCTAAACAAAATGGGCGCCATTCTTCACGGAGCACACATGAAAGAGCAGAGATGGATTCGATTTCGATTCGAACAGGCACAAGTAGAAGAGAGAAGCGAATCACAAACGCACGCACACGCCAGTCAACTGTTTTCGGGCTGCGACCACGAGTTAGCGAGGGCTTCGACTTGTAAAAGAACCGAGAGAAAGAAGGGGAGGAAACAATTCTTGTTGTCCTGGCAACAGACCTTTCGCGTCGCTTCACTTCGAACTTCCAGTGCTGCCATCTTGCTACATAAACAGGAACTAGATGAACCAGACTAGACGCCGAATTAGAAGTCTTCTCTCTCTCTCTCTCTGACTTGAATCTCATTTGTAGTTAACGAATAAGCAGACAGGGCGATTCAATTACTGGATGCGCCACCAACAAACAGTCGTGTTATTGATTTGGGATCAAAGTTGAATTAACTGTTTCTGCGGGGCCACTAGGCCTTTTGCGCCTATATCGTTTACTTGAATATGAATATACTGTAGGTAAACAGAAGATGAATTTCATTAGGACTCCAGTACTTCAATCTTAAGTAGGGCCTACCATTGAATTAAAGAGCAAACACGAACATTAACAGTAACTTTTCGTTTGTTAATTACGTTACGTTACATTAATTTTCATTAATGGGTGGGCAGGCATCTAACTAGAGATGTTGGAAATCCAAATGGGTTTGACCATTCCTATTATAAATATTTCATGACTACATGTTGCAACCTATTCTGAAAATATTATTTCATGCAGTAAGAATATCTCAACTTTAGAAGAGATACATTTATTGTTACCTAAAAAAAGAATTAACAATCAGTGTCTATTTGTCTTCTTTCTTTGTAATTAGATTAGGCTGGAGTACTTGAAAGGAAATTATAAGTTTGCATTTTTATTAGCTACATGGATAAGAAAAGTTTCCCAGTTGTGTATTACTCTCAGCGGGAGAGAAAATGAATTATAGAACTAAGTTCGCATACTGGGTTTAAATTGACATATGCGAATCTGGAATTAAATCCATTGACTCGGATATATTCGACTCAGATCGCACTGATCCAGAGATCTACGTATTTGAAATCCTGATTTCGATCTATGGATTCGTATTAGGGATGGCTACTTGGATTTGGATCCTCATTACTCGAATCCTAACGGATCCGGTTCAGCCCATCTCTAATTCGGATATCCGAGATCCAGATCTGTATTCACGAAGTTCCGATATCCTTAGTTAGATTCTAACCCGGATACAGATCTACCTTGATTTCAACACAGAACTATAGATTCGAGATCTGGGGCTGAATCCGATGATCCAGATATCTGAGACCGGATTCGTTTGGCAAGTCCTAGAATTTATAGCCTGAGTCCATCACAAGTCTGAAAGTTGATTAGTCTTGGTACCTGGTGAAACTGAGAAATTCATGGAAAATTCATTCAGCGAGGCAGCCAGCAGAAGTTAAACCTGCGTGTCTCCGCAGTGCCGATTTGAAGTTCGCCTAGTTTGTCATTGGACCACGGGAACTGCGTAACTTCTGATTTGTATGCACAGTGTTTAAAATTTTATGTGCGAAAAGTGTCTAGCTAGATAGAAACCTGAAGCTACACTTTGCAACTGATCAAAAATGATTTTGTGCCCATTGCATAGCTCGTACGTGGGTCCAATTGTTTCAATACGATAGGTTTAATTACTTACCTAGCTCGAAAACATGTAAAACCGAACAAAGATAGCGTTACAGTTAATGAGTAGCAGTCATAACGGTAATAAAAGCTAATGACACAAATAGTAGACCTAAAGGAATTGAAATCAAGTAAATTAAAGTGCATTCGGCAGTAGTATTCATTGTATGACTATTAACTGTAAGAGCCAATATCTCTCCTTAAATACATCAGCTCCTAAAACTAATAGAACTATGTGATAACAATAATGTCTCATAACAACATTAAGACTTCTAACAAGGGAACCTTCCTTACGAACTAAGTTTCGGATCGACCGACCAGACTATACGCATTCGATAGAGGAGGTCAAAATATATGTACTGATGGATTATATTAGACTCGGAGCTAAATAGGGGCGAGGGATAAGAACATGCATCTTTATATATAAAAATAAGGGAAACAAGTAAAGGACAATTTGTTCGTGTTCGAAGTCAGTTATTATTAAGAAATACGTCAGAAGCAAAAAGTACAAGCAGTACATTATCAGGAAAATCAAGTTAGTTGAAATTTATATTCAGACGTTCAATGCGCAGATGATTCAGAGAGAACGTGTTTGTACAATGAGCATATCTCATGAATGGAAACGCACTGCACTGATCTATTGTACAAAGGTCAGAGCCAACAGTGTCACAGCAGTACTGCATCGGCGTCTGGAATGGTTCCGGTTCTGCGTCCTGATATCCTGACCTGTACCATGCATAACTGGTCATGTTTCTAAATAGTGGTGTCGAAAACTGATAATGAGTGAAGGACTGAAGCCTAATAAAGTTCCAGATGTTGAAATCGTCGCTCAAAATAATGGCATCAGTCACTAACTTAACAAATATCTTAAGGACGGAAGAAATAGACATCCAGTGGCTGAATCAGTCCTGTGCATGTTGCTGGAATCAAATACCATTCAAAACCACTGATGTTTCCTGAAATACTATTTAGCTTACGTGTCCAGGTAAACTGAACGAGAAAAGAGAGAAGATGGGGTGATGAGAGAGTGAGAAGTGGACAGGAGTAGAGACAGAAAAGACCTGTCTGTCTTTTAAGGCCAAGAGGTGCATGCGACACCTGCAGTTTGTATCTCCTGCCCCTTTTGACCCTTGGCTCTTAACCCGTTCTCCTACCTCTCACACTCCTGCTCCGAGAGAGGTATTCTTACCCTCTGCCTCCCTGCCCTCTCCTCTCTCTTTTGG
>JAGDQP010030740.1:8298-22405 GCA_022664845.1 Lepisma saccharinum | reverse complement strand
AAAAAAAAAAAAAAAAAAAAAAAAAAAAAAAAAAAAAAACTAATTTGTTTTGAAAGGTCTTTTTTTTCTTCAGAGGCTGTAATTATGAAGAGTTAGCCTTGAAAATTTGAGCTGATCATTTTATGTTAGAAATCGGGTATTATGAATTTATTAATAGCAATTTGAAATACTATAATAATAGTTTTTAAGTTTGTTGTAGGTTACTTCGAATATTTGGTTAGACGTTAATCATGCTGACTTTATTGAATGAGTAAAAGAGCGTAAAATTCGCTTGTTTATAGCTCAGATACGAATTCACAAGTAGTTTTATTTTTCCATCATTAAAGAGGTATCAACCTCAACTAGGTTACTTTTTAAGTAAAATTGAAGCAGGATATATATATATATATGTAAACTTAACCGATTGTCACAACTACTTTTGCTTTACTTGCTTTTACGATGATTGGCAGGTTAGGTTGTGTTCATCACCACTGAGGTATCGTAATGAAATTAGAACGTACACTGAAAAAAAAAATACGCTTTGAGAAATAAAGAAAACTTTGTATACAAAAGATTTCTTAGTGCCTGTGTGTTGTGATCAGTAAGAAAAGGAGAGAGAATTGCTTCTGATATGCTGCATAACAAAGATTGTAAACAGGGAAAGTACATAATATTACAGTTGTGTATATGTATATAATAGATTTTTTTTTAAAGAGTCAAATTCATTTATTACTGTTGAGCAGAAATGACTGGAATAAGTTGTATGTAGTGCAAGATAAAGACAATGAAGAAAAGTCTAGGGCAAACAATTTAGCTTTGGACAAATATTATGCTTTGCCAATGCCATATTTTGAGACTTTATATATTGTTTTTATAGTTACCACAATTGATAAATTGTCACTCGCATTGAAGTTTGTAAAAAGAAAATAGTACATTTTTGTTTATGAAATTCTCTATGTGAAGTATTTCACTGCATAATATGTAAACAGTGTTTGTTTGCACATTACATTATACATATAGTATGGAAGAGTAATACCATCTTCGTCGTTAAATTCGAGGAATTTTTATTGACTTATTTTTTTAATATGTATATACATAAATATATATATGTTTGGTTTTTGATTGTTTATACTGTTGAAATAAAACAGCACCTCTGTTTAGAAATCGTCTAGCTGTAAATTGTACAAAAGAGTAGTGAGTTATTCTACTTGAAGGGGATTTGTTAAAACTGGCAATATTTTAATTGCCATATGAAAGTTTGATCCGGTATGTTTTATATCTCAAGTAGCGATTGTTGTATGTTAAACTACAATGTAACTGAACTAAATTAATTGTAAATGAAGTTTCAGATCGTTGCTACTTGTTTCAATGTATCTGCTCAAGAAAGTCTGATAATATTCTGTAAAGAACGTTTTCGCAGCTATAAATTTTGTTAGTATTGTTTATGGCCTTTGAGACTTGATATTTTGTGTTTATGGCCTTCACAGCTTCCGCAAGACAACAAAACGTCATACCTTACACTATAGTCTATCCGTGTGAGAAGGAAGAATAAGGGTAAGTAACTGCACAGGCCATTTTAAGGTACTATTCTGGAATTCGTTTAGTGTGGTGGAGAGAAATTACGTAAAATCTGTCAGAGTGGCCGTTCCCAAGAACTGAAATCAGGCCTTGTCAATTACATGAGTTGTTCAAATTAGTTTCAGAATTCGAGATTACATTATATAGATGCACAAAGCATCATGAAAAAATACTTAGAAAACAACAGGATATGTAATATACTAAAGTTTTGTTAATAACTCTATATTACACTTGGGTTTGTCGTGCAAGAGTTTGAGGTCACGGTTCTAACTCTAAAATATTCACAATTATTTTTTGCCTATCCTTTATCGGTCAAGAAATAATGGGATTTTGTAGAGGTAGTTAACGAATACTCATTTGAGCTATGACGAATGCTGATGACTAATTTTGAACTAACTGTGTTTTTATCGGCATATATTTAACACTCCAGTGACATGATTACTTAAAGCCATTCAAGTAACGTTCAAAGCTTAATATACCGTTCACATAGTACCTTGATTTCCTTTTTCTTGACAGTAGAACCTTGAATTTGTCTTTTCCAACGCTACGTAAAAGACTAGAACTACGATGATTTTCCTGGAATATATTATTTTTCGAAAAGTATAGAATAGGATTCTATTCATCATATGTATCTAACATACTTGTTTTTAAAATGCATTTCATTGTTAACACTAATTCTGTCATCGGTAAAGGAAAATATCGAGAAGTATTCCTAAATCCTCTTCCGATTGGCTGAAAAAAAGAGAAACAAAAATTATTGTATCCAAAACTAACGTACGTAGCTACATTACTTCTACACAAAGTTGTTTCCAAATTCAGTCTCTCGCTGGCTGGCACCAGTTTTTGCTGAATCGTCTCCACGAACATCGCAGCGAGCGGCCGTGGCTCAGTCGTAGAGCGTTTGCTTAGCATTCGTGAGGTCGTGGATTCAATCCTAGCGGCCGATCATTCTGACGGAGGTTTTGTCTCAATCACACCAGGGAAATGCCGTGAAAGTACCTTCAGCTTAGCCTCTGGCCGACACCTTCCCTCATCCTTTTTCCTCCCTTATCCCGGCCTGAACCTTAGATGCCTAAAGGCCATAAATAAAATTTAGTTCATATCCACGAACGTCCCCGCTACTGATACACAACAAGTTACCGTATTTGCCGGTGTATAAGACGCACTTTTTTCCTCAAAAAGAGGGTGCGTCTTATACGCCGGTAAATACGGTAACTATCCATGAGCCGGGCAGTTTCTGTTTCTGAATTTTCATTTCATATTTCTCACAGAATCGTTACTTATCATAATATACCGGACGCAATCAATGATGAACCTCGATGCATAGTTTTGCATTTCACAAGGGACAACACAAATTCTGATTGAAGAACCCGTTCAGGAACCAAAGTCGGTCAACTCTTCTGTTAAAGACGTCTTTGCACGATTTCTTATGAATATCCGTAATTTTGAAGGCATACTCTGTATGCAATTGTCATACAGAGGATAAATTTCTGCTGTCCACATCATGGATGGAATCAAAACCTGATTGGGTACCCTAGAATATTTTTGGTTGGTCCTTTTTGGCAGGAAACTGGAAATTTGGTCCCACGGGACAATGTGTACGGATTTAGATGATACTTGGTGCAGAATTATTGTCCGTAACTTTGGCATATAATTTGTTTTTCCAGTTAATTGCAAGAGATTTTGGAATAGCCTTCGTGTATTATATGTTGTAATAATTTGAAGTGTACTCTGGTTATATGCTCTGAAATAATGTTGAAGTTAATGAACGTTAAACTCCATGATTATGCCTGCCACAATAAAAGTGCCTCTTTGGATCCGTGTTTGATACATCTCCCTCAAATTAGTGAACTTTGGCAAGAAATGGTAAGTGATTAATCCCATGCTCTAGGAGTCTTCACTCTAAACATTAACTTTGATGAGAAAGCTAAATACATCTATCCGTTGTAGAGTTTAGAGAAAAGTCTCTTAATTTTTTCTAGAAATCTAATTGAGGCTGCTGATTCTTGAGCTGTAATATCATGCAATTTAGTGAAAAAAACACACAGGAAAAGAATCTCCTCTTGTGCTGCGACTTACGCCTCCACGCAATGACAAAGGATGTGACAGGATGTACTTGCATTGACGTTGGCCCCTGGGACCCGAGGAGAGGGGGCGGAACCATTGGATAGCGCCTAGTTCTCGGCAGCAGATTTTTGGATGGTCTAGCTCGTTGAGACTGGGAAGTGCGCCATTGGGGAGCTCTTCGGACCTTTGGTCTCGCCAACACTGGGGAGAGTGGGTGTCCCAAGTATCCATCAGTCGGGAGTGCAAGTGATTTCGACGCCAAGTCATTGGACTTCGCCTCGATTTCCAGCTTTCTGTCAAGGGTGATGAGGGTAGTGCCCGACAGCCTCGTTGGCTCCTCAGAACGAAGACGGAGAAGTGTGGGCATTGACGGCTTTCATTCACCATGGCTCCACCACATCCTAACAAGTCGCCTTCGCGGACAGAAGAGAAGACGACGACCAAGAGACAGAATGAAGAGAGAGTCACTGAATATAATAGAAAGAAGGCGCACATAGTTACAAAAACAACCAGTGACACCGCAGAGAAAATAGAAGTAGCGGAACAGACCAGTATCGTACCTACTATCACACGATATCTTTTAATTAAGGTAAAGAATGAAGCAGAGCATCCCGGTGTGAAGGGGTTATCCTCTTTCATTATACAAAAACAACTTAATTATGTTGCGGGCGAACTTGCACATGTTAAAAAGCTTCACAACGGCACCTTGCTCGTGGAGACAGTCAATAATAAACAGTCAACTAATCTCTTAAAAATGAAGACCCTAGGACCATTCGAAGTTCAAGTTGAACCACACCGTCAACTGAACTTTAGTCAGGGCGTAATATCTTGTTATGACTTGCAAGATGTCCCTGACGAAGAGATTAAGAATGAACTTGCCAGCCAAGGTGTAATCAATGTTAGGCGCATTATAACTCGAAAGAGTGGCGAACTGCAACCCACGAGCTCGCTAATTTTGACGTTTGCCATGCCACAGCTTCCTAAGGACGTGAAGGCAGCTTTCTACTGCTTGCCTGTCCGTCCATATATACCCAGTCCTCTCCGCTGTTTTAAATGTCAGCACGTCGTGTAGTGCGACCTCTGCTGTATGTGCAATATGCGGTACCAGTGGCCATGGTGCGGATCCTTGCACGTCACTCAAACTTCAGTGTGTTAACTGCAAGGGTGATCACACGGCCTGGTCGCGTGACTGTCTGTTATTCAAAGAAGAAAAACTAATTAGAGAGCTGATGGTACTCGAGAAAATATATGTTGGTGATGCAAAACGTCGAGTACGAGAGTCTCAACGCACCCTTCCATCTGGTGAGTTTTCCACTGTAGCTGCAAGACTTCCATTTAAAACTGTCTCGGTTGGCACCCAGACTGTTGCTGTATCAACTCAAACTGAGAGACCTCAACCTGATAAATCACCAAGAAATCGCCAAGCATCAGACTCATCAGGTTACGCCGATGCATCCTGAGAGACAAATGTCTCCTGTTCAGTCTTCTAGGACTCCACGGGCTGTATCTACTCTTCGTGCCAGTAAAATTTCAAGATTTGGTCGTATGTCACCACTAGCGACGAGCATCAAACGTCTAACTACTGTTGTTGCTACTCAGCTAGCACATCAAAATTCTCCACCTGCCCTTAATGCGCCGAGTTCATCCCTCAAATCAGATATGATTGAGGACGATCTGGTGGACTCAGAGTTTACTGTGGTCGGAAAGGGAGGGAAATTTAATAAACCTAGACTGAAAAAGTAATATTTTTCTTGATCTTCATCCCAATGGCTATACTCCAATGGAATCTTAACGGATTTCATTCCCACTATGAAGAACTGCAAGTCTTATCAGATCTTTCCCCTGTTGTAGTTTGCTTTCAGGAAACAAAGTTTAAAACAACTGAATCTGTGATCTTAAAGAACTATACACTATATCGCACAGATTTCCCCACTGATGGTCGTGCATGTGGCGGTGTTGCAATTGGTGTTGTTGACACGCTGTATTCAACACCTGTCCACATTGCTACGACCCTACAGGCGGTTGCTGTTCGCGTCCACCTTGAGCAGCATGTCACAATCCTGAATTTGTACATAACAAGAGATCAAGACTTTACGCTCCTTGACCTCCAGAATCTTTTGCAGCAGTTACCCCAACCTGTAATTTTAGTTGGAGATTTTAATTCATATAATGTTATTTGGGGTAGTGTTCGTACAGATGTTTGCGGTAGAATAGTTGAATCGTTTATTGACGCTTCCAACTTCGTTTTATTAAATACTGGTGCTAACACGCATTTTAGTTTGGCAAGTGGCACATACTCCGCGATAGATCTGTCTCTCTGCAGTCAGTTCTTGCACCCATGCTGGCATCGCGTGTACATGACGATCTATGTGGTAGTGACCTTTTCCCAGTAATTTTAGAGTTTTTAAACCTTTATCAAGCACAACGCAAATTACCGCATTGACATCTGAAGCGTGCTGACTGGAGTTAATATGAAACTCGGGTCCAACTAGTTGATCAAGGAGATTTGCCCCTGAATGATTCGGTTGAGTACTTAATCCGTGAAATTTTGCAAGCTGCCAGATGTTCCATCCCACAGTCTGGCCGAACGGCACTTCGGCGTTCTGTTCCCTGGTGGAACGATGAGCTCGAGGTAGCACGGCGACGGCGCAGTCGCGCTCTACGGGTATTCAACCGATATCCTACAGGGGCAAATTTAAATGCAGTTCGACAGTCACAAACTTATATTCGACGTCTCATGAAACAAACTCGGCGTAGTTCCTTTCGTGAATACGTATCTTCCATTAATTCACAAACGCCAATTCGAGACATGTGGGAACGGGTCAGACGTTTGCAAGGCAATTGTCGCTCCGAGCCATTGACTGTTCTGAAGCAGAATAGTGCCTTGCATACTGACCCAGAAGAGAGAGCTAATCATCATGGAGCAGCCTTCGCAGCAATATCCAGCTCGCAGCACTATAGTGCTAATTTTGTAAACATTGAGGGACAGGCAGAGATGATACCTCTACGCTTCCACTCTCATAATTCCGAAGCATATATTGCCTCTTTCACCGAGTGGGAACTTGACACTGCCTTGCGGGATGTTAGAAACACATTCCCTGGACTGGATGATATTCACTATGAAATGCTGCGACACCTTCCCTCCCAAGGAAAGGTCTTCTTGCTAAATCTCTATAATCACATCTGGAGGATGGATAGGTTCCCGACTAGTTCGCGAGAAGCTATTGTAATTTCCATTCTGAAACCTGACAAAGATAAACTCAATCCCACAAGTTACCGGCCCATTGCTCTCACTAGCTGCGTATGCAAGCTATTTGAGAGAATGATAAACCGACGCCTAATGTGATACTTTGAGCATAACAACTTGCTTTCTAACGATCAGTGTGGGTTTCGCCAATATCGATCAACTGGCGAACATCTTGTAAGCTTAGAGTCTATTGTTCAGAATGCAATCCTCCGGAATGAACATTCTTACTGTGTTCTTCGATTTAGAGAAGGCGTATGATACCACCTGGAGATACGGCATCTTACGCCAGCTTCAAGACTGGGGCATTAGAGGCCACATGGCCCATTTTATATCAAATTTTCGTGTCCGTGTTGGTGATCGTTTCTCAGAGCGTTATTTACAGGAGAATGGCGAACCTCAAGGGAGTGTGCTGAGCGTAACACTGTCCGCTCTTGCAGTGAATAGTGTTATGGCTTGTATTCGTCCTCCTGTGCAAGGTCTTTTATATGTTGACGATTGTCTGTAAATCTGCGCATATCAACCTCGCATCCTGGCAGCTCCAGTTGATCCTTAACCGTCTTGTTGACTGGTCACACCAGACTGGCTTACGTTTTTCTCCAACGAAGACAGTCTGTGTCCACTTCTGCCGAAAACGAAATTGCTTTGTTGACCCAGATCTCTTCCTTGGAGACAGACAACTTCATTTCGTCGATGAGGTACGATACATTGGTTTATTATTTGATACAGAGTTAAATTGGCGTAGTCATCTTCGCCAAATTAAGATTTCCTGTACCAGAGCTCTGAATTTGTTACGTGTTTTAAGTCCTCCCACACTTTAGTGAGGATTAAGATAGTAAACGACGGAAGTCGTCATCACCTACGACGTCATACTGACAGACTCTGACGCTACCCACTGTAAATACGACGACGAAACCGAGATTTCCTAACTCGACTTCGTGGCCGATGGGTCAAGACGTTCGCTTGTTGAGTGAAAGGTCCCGGGTTCAAACCCCTCTTGGGTCAACACTTTTTTCTTTCGAAATATATTTTCATATGCTCGTATTTATTATTAATAATTGCATTTTTCGTACATTATCTTAAATTAGTGACCATGGGAAAGTGGAGGTTAGGTGCGGTCATGTATCTTTACATTTTCCTCTCTCAAATTCCTAGTGCGAGACGCTCTTCGACTTCCATCGTATTTACTATTTTAATCGCCATGTCTCCCACTTGGGGTACTGATCGTACAACCTTGTTGCGCCTTTGTCGCGCACTAATTTTATCGAAGTTTAATTATGGTTGTCACGCTTTTCAGCCTTACATACGCTCGATAGTGTTCATCATACTGGAATTCGACTCCCCACTGGCGCGTATCGCACAAGCCCTGTCACCATTCTTTGTGTCGATGCCGCCGAAGCTCCGCTCGAGATCCATCGGATGTACCATGTGCTGAGTTACTTTTCCAAGATTTCATCTTTAGTTGGACGTCCAGCACATAATATCGTAACCCAGTACAGCGGGGAGTTTATGAACGCCGTGGTCACGCCACACGACCACTTGGCATTCGAGCGTCTGAGTTGTTGAATCTGGATGCAGATCGTCCAACTGTCGTGTCGTGTCCGTTTTAGTCTCCGTCCTCCGTGGACACTTGTTCGCCAGCGGACTGATATCTCCTTGTCAATTTTCAAGAAATCGGAGACATCTATGGTTGAGTTCCAGCAGCGTTTTCGTGAGATGCAGAGTCAGTACCCGAATGTTATCTCTGTTTTTACCGATGGGTCCAAATCAGAAGAATCTGTTGGATGTGCGTTTGTTATAAATGGGGAAGCCCACCAATTTTGTCTTAATCCCAAACCTAGTATTTTTACTGCTGAGCTATATGCTCTTTTAAAGGTTTTGGATTTTATTCTGGTTCGTTGTGTCAACTGCATCCTTGTTTGTACAAATTCGCTCAGTGTTGTTCAAAGCCTCGAAAATATGTTTTCTAAGTATCCGCTTGTGCAAGGTATTCTATGTAAGACACATACTATCTGCTCTGTCGGTGATGTAGTCTTTTCGTGGATACCAAGTCATGTTGGTATCCATGGTAATGAATTGGCAGACGAAGCAGCTCGTGAGGCCTCTTTAGCAGCTAACATTGATATCCGACATGTCCCATTTCAGGACATGTTGATATATTATAGACAGGTTACCCGGAATGAAGCAGCGACGATGGGATGACGTAGCTGTTAATAAATTGAAAGAAATTAAGGTAACTGTTACTCCATGGAAATTATCTTGCCGAGATAGCAGGCATGAAGAAGTACTTTTATGTCGCGTGACTCATGGATATCTGTTGCGACGTTTGGACCCTCCGTATTGTAGTGAATGCAATGGAATTTTAAGTATTCGTCACGTCCTTTTAGATTGTCCAGGATATAATCATATCAGACAATGTTATAACATCCCCAATGACATAGCGTCATTGTTAGGGGATGAATCAGCTATATTGCGACGAGTTCTTTTTGTTGAAGAGACAAGGTTATCTTCGTCTATTTGAGATGATTGTGTTGTTTAGCTGTTAGATTTTATGTAGTATTATTATTTTATTTTTGTGAAGGCCCATTTACAGCCTTCACGTTTTTAACTTATGCTAAAGACTGTATACATCTTTAGTTTTTGAACACGCTTTTATTTTTCTGAAGACACTTTACATCTTCAGCTTTTATATTTTAGTTAACAGCTATGTTTAGACGTGACTATGATAAGGGGCTTCCCCGTATCGGGAAGTGCGTAAGCCATAGTGCTGTTATCGCCCATACAATCCATCTTTATCTTACACAGGAAAAGAATACGGTGGTTCTCAAAAGAGGAATGGTGCTAGTGGTGTTGTGGATACATTTCAATCGTAAGCTATCAATTGGGCGCTCTTCTCCCGCCCCCTCTCACTCTCTCTCTCTCTCTCTGTTTCCGCGTTACTATGCTATGTTGGTGGTAGTGTGTGAATGTAGGTTCTAGCGCAATTTTCACCCCAATCACTATTAAATTACATTCTCAAAATTAAACTAGCGCAATATATTTACAGTAAAGAAACGAATAAGACAAAACGTTATAGCATTTAACTATAAACAACAATTGTATTTAAAAGCCTGATACATACCCTTTCGAATGCCGTTTGAATTTTGAAAATGGGTCAATAAATAAGGAAGTTAGCATTTACCGCCTGTATTTATGCAACCACACAACACTTATAAAAGAAATAAGAACAAAAACGATTTAAAGCGCTGGTCTGTCACGAAATTTTTGATTCAAGGTCATTCAGTCTGTGAAAACTTTTGCATGACAAACTTGCTCGTTGTTTGTTGGTTATCTTCGGCTTCTTTAACCTTTGCATGTGTGTTTCTAAAACGTGCCACCAGAATAGCAGCACCGTAGCGTCATGTTAAGTTGATACCTACTATAGAGCGCGTGAATTAAAATAAAAAATTAAATACAGATATTTCGCTTATTATTGAAGCTAGAGAGATGATTCTTCCACTTTAAGGGTAGTACCTGACTAGGGTCTAACAGTGTTGCCAACTCCATGCTTAAAATTATGGTAAAACAATATTTTGGGGGATGGCAACACTGCTTTTTATATTTCCAAAACTAATAGTCGTAGACATATAAATGTATATTTTGAATCTACTCGACAAATGCAGTTGAATGGTGGATAGAGTGGTTTCCTATGTCTAAGGATAAAAAATCGAAATTTTAAGCTCTACACTATTTATGAACCGATTTTAAAAATTCCAACACCAAATGATTTCTAGATTTGTATTTGATTTTAGAGGGTATTACTGGTTGCATAACTTTAAGGATAAAATACAATAAATTAAATAACTTGCTTTTATGGCTGATATAACCATAAAAACTTACTTAAATTTTACAGAATTACATATTAACTACAAATGAGTGTATTGATAGTGAAATATTTTGTTAACTTCATTCTCATTTGGAAATAATTCTTTCCTAAACTCTGTCCACTGGTCATAGTTCAAACTGAATAAACATCCATTAATTTCGAATACTACTTGTGTTTGATCTTGTATATCTTTTACAATCACATTGAACGAAGGAGTAAGAATAAACTTCTTTTGAGGTTCAATATTAACAACTCAATCTTTTATATATTTTTTTTAATTTCATTTTTATGGCTTAAAACCATAAAACATGTAATAGTTAACATATTTATTTTTAGACATTCTTAAATAACAATTGATGCATTTTGTAGCCATTAGAAAGATCTTTCATTCCATCATACCTCACAAACAGTTTCTTCGTTTTCATCTCTTTTAACACTTGCTCTGTATCTTCATTATATCTTTGAGGCAGTAAGGTTTTGTACTCCCCATCTAAGTGTACTAAAACCCTTTCTCCGGTATATTGTGTTTGAACTAATTTCCACATTGTAATTTCATATGATTTACCCTTTTTTAAATCCTGCAAACGAACAGCTCTTAATACTTTTATTACGTTTTTCTTGTTTAATTGTGACGCCATATTTATTTTATAGAAAATTTTTAAAAGATTATTCATTTTTTCTCATACAAAATTCTAATGTTGGATAGTCATCTTTCAAGCCAGTATACTTAATATATAAACCATCCTTAACTATCTCTTCTAGCATTTTATCTGTCATGTGCTTTATAAATCTAGGTGGAAGAAATACGTTAAAGTCGTCACATTCAACTAAAATACTCTTACCAAACTTAGTCTTTATTCTTTCCATCTTTATAATCGTATATTCTGTATCTAAATCTAACTCTTTCAAACTGATAACTGGTTTTTGTTCAATACTTCCAATCTTGTTTAAAAATCAATGTGTTTTGCCATATTTAATATTTATTATATATAGAAAAAAAATCAAGTTTTAGTCAGAAGCAGCTTTTATGGAAAATAATCCATAAAAGTTAATACATAACACATAACTTACTTATACTCTTCTACTACTTTCTCATTCTTCGGATCATATGTAAAGTTCTTTTGTCCAATTAAAACAGCATAACAAATTGTATTAGCAGGTACAGCTTCTGCAAAATCTACAACAATCTTTATATTTGTCCTTTCGTTTACAGACACACTCTTTCTTCTAGTGCAATTAATCACATACATTGGTCTATTATTAATGAATTCATCTGGACTATAATACATTTCCGTATTTCCACAAGTTACTCTCTTAAATGCAGTGTAATCTTCATACATCTTAAAATATTTTTTCCTACAATATCTAAATTTCTGTTTTCTTTAGGGAACACTTAATTTCGACCATTTTTGACATATATATTCTTTACCTTGCAATGATCGAATTTACTTGCATTTTTAGTTTGATCCTTACTTCTACCAGTTTAAAAGTCACAATCGCAAAATCGGGCATATTAAATTGTCTTGAATTGTGTGGTTACATCAAACTCAAAGAAAGATCATTCTTTTGCACACACTGATACATGTGAAATGAATACATAATTTTATTCTCTTTCAAAATGCTTAATTTTAACTTGCTCTCGTATTCAACTATTGGCATTCTTATCTCCATATTCTTTATTGTTATCTTACCATCGTGAGGAGCAGTTGCACCAGTTCCTGATCCTGTCCATTTATACAACACATCATTGTTAGCATTTGTAAACGTAATTCTTAAACCTGCTTTCCACATTATTTCGCTATAGCTACTTAAAAAGCCTGGTATTAATCTTAATGGAAATAGAACTAAATTCCTTTCTCCCTCCTAAATTATTATGTTTCGAAACCAGCTTGTTTAAAATATAATGCTTCCGGTTTAGATACCTTTAAAGTTCCAAATATAGTTGAAGTTATTCCTGGTAATTCCACCTTATGTATGACAACTCCATGCTTTCTAATTTCTATTTGGGAGAAGAAGAACGGAAAGAAATTATCGTCTAGTTTTATTGTATCAGTAGCACTAAATGTTCCTCCAGCATCAGCTCCTACAACTTCAAATTTCATATAACAATCTGCTTTGTGGGGATGAATAAATCCACCTCCCACATCAAAATTAAATTCAATATCTTTATTAGACCCATTCAAATTATTAAATGTTCTTCTGTTTGGTGTAAAACTCTGTAACTCATACTCAATACTTTCTATCGTATTTATTATAGAAAAAAATTAAAAAATGTTTTTTATGGATTCTACCCATAAAAACGTATACAAAAGAAATAATACTACAAGGACGCGGTTGATTCTAGCAGACAATTGCAACAAAACAACCTGGAAACGCAGAGATGCCAGTACAAAGAAGGTAAAAATACAGACGTCAAATTAACGCTGCTGTTAGCAGACATCTACGAAATATTATTAATATTGCTATTATTATTATTAATAATAGTATTACTACTACTAATATTATTAATATTATTGCTTTATTATTAACATTACTATTATTATTGCTATCATTATTAATATTATTTCTATTATTATTAATAATATTATTACAATTATTACTACAACTACTATTATTACTATCATCACTGGTATTACCATTAATATTCTAGTTAATATTATTAACAAAATTACCCTTATTATT
Source organism: Lepisma saccharinum (assembly GCA_022664845.1). Lineage (NCBI taxonomy): Eukaryota > Metazoa > Arthropoda > Insecta > Zygentoma > Lepismatidae > Lepisma > Lepisma saccharinum. Next base: position 8,990 of record JAGDQP010030740.1, on the reverse strand, counting down.
ATCAGTACTAGTATTATAAAACATTACTTATATAATAATTACCAGTACTATTATTGTTATTATTATTGATACTGAAACACCACTCTATTCTACATAATCCAAGCTACCAATGACCGAAGTTTCAGCCTAGGGAAGGTATATTCACTTTCTGAAATATACGGGGAATCTTCAAAAAGACGATAAAAACAACATATTTCCCTAAACAAGGAATCAAAACATTACCCACCTACGATTTTCAATATGAATATACCATTCTCTCCTACGTTATCCATTCTACCAATGACGGAAGTTTCAGCCTGGGGAAAGAATATTCACTTTCTGAAATATACGGGGATTCTTCAAAAAGACGATAAAAACAACATATTTCCCTAAACAAGGCATCAAAACATTAAGTAACACACCTACGATTTTCAATATGAATATACCATTCTATTCTACATTATATAGGCTCCCAATGACCGAAGTTTCAGGAGGGGGAAAGGAATATTCACTTTCTGAAATATAAGGGGAATCTTCAAAAGGACGATAAAACAACATATTTCCTTAAACAAGGCATCAAAACATTAAGTAACACACCTACGATTCTCAATATGAATATACCATTCTCTCCTACGTTATCTATTCTACCAATGACCGAAGTTTCAACCTGGGGAAAGAATATTCACTTTCTGAAATATACGGGGATTCTTCAA
>JAGDQP010030739.1:4780-22406 GCA_022664845.1 Lepisma saccharinum | reverse complement strand
TGAATTAAACATTGGCAAATTGTAGCGTCACCTCCCACACCTCAGCACGCCTCGCCAGGGACACATTATGGTTGTCTGGACCCCCACCCCCCCCCCCCCCGAAATTATTTTTAAAAAAACCATCCACATAATGTTGTGCCAATTTTACAAAGTAAAAAATAAATGAATTTCGGGAGGTCCATCTAGACCCACTAAATACGCCCATAGCAAGGCGAGTTGTGCTGTGGAAGACGACACTACAACTCGACAGTGTTTCACTCCAAGATGGAAGTGAAGCAGAAGTGACTTCTGTTGATTAAATCATATTACACCCCCTCTCAGGTCCTTGAAGATACTATGGGCAGCTAATTTTTTTGTATATTACCTCTCTATAGGACGTAGATTCTCCTAAAAATATTTCAGGGTAGGTTTCGTTATGATCTCATTGATGGCCACTTTGTCAGGCGGGATTTCTTTGCTTGCCCTATTAAACTATTAACTCCTTCACAATGAAATTCTTAGGCTGCGAAACCTGCCTATGCTGGACCCCTTCAACCAAAAACATAGCTCTAAACAGATGCTCTTAGGGCACTACTTCGTGTGATTTCCTAAGCCGACACCGCTTACGTCATTGTGTGTTGAGCTATGACGTCATTTGTGACGATGCCGCTGTCACTTTGGCGTCTGTATCATCGTAACTACGTACAGTTTAGAATTTCTTAAAATGAGCTTCCATCTTGTTTTCATGTAAATAATCCCCTTGCTAAGTTTGCTCCCTTATTTCTTCGGGGACACCCTGTAGAATATTCTTGACAATGTTTGTAATCTTATTGGAAAACACACAAGCAGTCCTCGCTAAGGTAAAACGGATTATTTAAATATAACATAATCAATTGTTCCCTTACCATAAAAACCAAAAGGTAAACTGTCCAAACAATTGGTATAGACCAGCGTTCCGCAAACTGTGGTCCGCGGTCGAGGCGTGCCCTTGAGCAGGCACAGGGTGGCCCGTTGAACTTACAAACTAATAAAAATGGTCCGCACTCGAAAATAGTTTGCGGAACGCTGGTGTAAACGTATACAGTACAAGGGTATTTTCTGAATGAAAATTGTAACCCAAATTTGTGAAATATTTCACTTCTTAGTTTTCTCGATGCTTCTACCGAGCCACCGTAGTTCAGCGGTAGTGCGTTGGTGTGGCATTCGGGAGGTCGTGGGTTTGATCCCGGCGGCCGACCATCCTGACCTCCCGGTGTTTTCCCTCAGTCCCGGAATGACATCTTCAACATAGGCCCTTGCTGAATCCTTTCTCCTAGCCTATCCCGGCCTGAGTCTTAGAAGCCTAAAGGCCACAAATAAAATTCAATTCAATTATCCATGCTTCATAGTACGTCACCAAAGTATTTAAAACTCCTAAAAAAAATCCACGGTCATTATTTTCAGAGCTCTCTCTCTCTCTCTTTCTCTCTCACCCATTTCTCTAATTTCTCTTCCCTGTTGTCTCTTTCTTTCTTCTCCCCCTCACTTTCTCTTCTCTTCCTTCCTCTCTCTACCGTGTTTGAAACGCACCTGTTTGAACAAGTTCCGTGTGGTTGTCATAGTAACGCAACGAAATTGAAGCTATAGATTTAACTGCTTCATTCTGTACAAGGCGTACATATTATGTAAAAATATTTTTAAGCATAAAATAATTGAAAAGAAATTAGAGCTTTCTCTAGCCTTCATTCAGATATTGTTGTTCTGAGCTTAAAGTTCGATTTTCTCAAAAGCGAAGAGTTTCTCAATTCACTAGAATTTCGTTTCGCATCGAAGCGGTACACTTCGTACGTGTCAGTCCGTATCCACCCTGTATGGTTAACATGAAAGGATAAATAAGGCTGACAAGTGAAAATTTTCCACCTTCAGAAGGAGAACAGCGGTTCTAAGATGTGGCAACACTGCGTAGGAAACCGCTAAGAAGAACATGTAAGCTTTGGATGGTATTTTCCTACAACCAAAAAAATACAGCCAATGGCCTACACAGAGAAAAGGAGCAAGTGATACCAGAGGTTAATACGTCAATAAGAGCGAGTATTCTACATTAAGAGCCAATATTCTACAAATATCACGACTCGCTACTGCTTAATACTAGCATTGAGCAAATATCATTGAATTAGAATTCATTTTTTAAGGTCTTTAGGCAACTATGGCTCAGGCGAATGGATGATGATGGGATGAATTGGTGGAATGAAGAAAGTAGGAGGAAACGGGAGCACCCCGAGAAAACCCACGCGCACGGTGTTTGTCCACCACAAAGCTCACATGGTATGAGCAGGGATCGATCCGACGACCCCTAGCACCAGAGGTGAGCGCTCTACCAACTGAGCCACCGCGGCCCCCAAATATCATTGAGGTATTTACTCAATGATACTAGTGAAGGACACACACACACACAAAAAAAAAAACTTTTCGCTTCTTTTTATCAAACTTCGAATTTTGTTTCAGGTCTTTTTTTCTTTTCTTTTTTTCAACATTAGATAATCAACTTGTTATTACTCAAATTCGGAACTTCGTTATATATTCATGATCCTTGAAAGAGAAACTGACATCAGACCTTCAAATATAGTCCATTTTTTAAAATAGTAATCACCCAAAATCTGTGTCTGAACCAAACCACTAGTAAACTTTGTTTTTCTAAACCATTTTGAGTACCGAATGGCATCGCTTCTTCTCGATTTGTAAGCTGTAAAGTGTGTAAAATCTTGGGACTCGAACTCACAAACAGAGACGGATTAAGGTCTCTGGCGCCCTTACGCACTCTGACGTAAGGCGCCCCTCAACACACACCTACGGACTTCTCATGAAACACAAGCACGCCTGCAAAACCCATGTTTAAAATATATACATACCGGTATATAAAAAACTCCGTTCATCGCATTACATAAAACAACCATTTATGACGTTTTTAATCTTACAGCGTTTATAGGTTACATCTTTACATGTTATAATTTGGACGGTAAAGCTATTTCGCTATCTTTAAACATCAACAGTTACTGGAAACAGTAAGATATTTATTACAGAGTAAATCACTTCTTTCTGGCTTTAGCGTTTGCAAATAAACTAACAACTGGTTCAGACTCTATCTTTCTTAACAGTTCGCTTTCTATACAAATTTTACTAAGAGCTGAAAGGTTTTCATTACGCATTCTGGACCGCAATTAATTCTCAGACGTTTTAATACATAAAAACATAACATTTCGAAGGTGCTGCAGATACAAATATTCGTAGGCAAATATCTGAATTGAGAAAGATGGTTTCCAGTTTCTTTGTCCGAACATACTTCAACATTTCAGATGCAGTTTTGATGGCTACACCGTACGCTTTCAAGTAACCTTTGAAATGAACACATTCATCCGAAAAACTGTCATTTAAGTCATCCTTGTAATGGAGAACCAAGGCATTCGCTTTTGCTCGGATGGTTTCACAGTCCACACACACTATCCAGTTTTGCGCGGAATCTAAATTTTCCATTTATCTTATTGTATACCTTTTTTCCTCTTCACAATTCAGAGATGAGAGAATTCACAACTGCGTTAAATGTCTCCACACGGAATCGTTCTCTTCCTGTAATCATATATTCTCCTTTTGTTTCATCGGGAGCAGCTTTCCTACTTTTCTTCCGTCCCTTGTCATGCAGATATTCCTCGCATCCACTTCCACTTATGTACTTTGCTTCCTCTTCGTATGCATCGAACTCCATACGAATAATTTGCAAATATGCTTCCAACCCTACAATTATTTATGTTGCTTCACTCACATCAATATCTTGTTTGCAATTTTTTATTGGCTGCTTCGAATCGCTTCATGATCTTTGCCTAGATGTCACACATCAATGCAGACAAACTAACTGTTGTAGTTTTCGCCAGTAATCATCAGCATCACTGCGAGTTTGTGATTTTTCATTGTTGTAACTTGCAATTTCCTTCAAGGCTGCAAAAATTTCACTGTCGCTTGTGGAAAGTGTTTTACACTCATCTGCATTTGCTGACCAACGAGTTGCTGATAAGCTTTTCAGAACAGTTGATCCTGATTTCAAATGTTTTAGTAGAATCGCCCACCTTCTGTCTGACGCTTAGAAGAAGTTATATAGGATCTGTGGTAAACCAAAAAACGTATTAGCGTCACAACAAGACTCAGCGGCACATGTTCTTACAAGATTTAGGGAATGCGCAAAACAGAGTATGTTAAAGGATTAACACCCTTAATTCTTGTCTGCAATCTAGCGTAAGCTCCTGGCGTGTTGTTAGCATTATCGTAGCTTAGTCCCCTAAACTGTTTTATGTCAAGTCCCAGATTAAGAATAATCTAAAGCAAGGATCTTCAACAAAAGATGGCAGCACTATCTCCATACATGTCTAATGTATTTTCACTGTTACACGAAATTTCCTTGCTGCTCCTACAAATTCAAGCCTAGAGAGTTCAAAATTTCATTGAAGAAAGTTCATAACCAATTTAAGAGCATGATCGATGCCGATATTTTATTTTCGTTTGCCTTTATTGTTAAAATCTATTCATTGTTGTTGTGAATATCGAAACCTATAACAATGAAGGAAAATGAAAATAAAAAATCGGCATCGATCATGCTCTTAAATTGGTTATGAACTTTCTTCCCTGAAAGTTTGAACTCTCTAGGCGTGAATTTGTAGGAGCAGCAAGGAAATTCCGTGTAACAGTGAAAATACATTAGACATATACGGAGGTAGTGCTGCCATCTTTTGTTGGAGATCGTTGCTTTAGATTATCCTTAAGAATTTCCGTCAGCACGACTTCTATTAGTGTTAACTTCTCAGATTTGTGTCCCGGGTGGTCAATAAACATAATAAACCTTTCAGCTGTTTCTCCATTGGAAGAACATAGCGAATCACGAAAGTGAGCTCATCTGTATGAGCAATATCAGGTGTGGAATCAACAATGATGGAGTAATACTTGGCTTCTTTCAACTCTTTCATAATTTCTTCTGTTAATTTGTCTCATAAAAGTTGGATGAATTCATCGCATATGGTCGAGCTCAAACTGGAAGGAATTCGAATACGATGCGCATACACAGGTGAGCGCTTCGCGCTTTAGCAAATGAAATCAGGGTGCTTACTGCCATCAAAACTGCACAGCTTTTTTAAAAGAATAAATGCGTGCAATATTAGATTAGTGCTTCATTCTAAAATTATAAAATAAGCTTATCAAGTGATTCTTGTAAACAAAGACTGATGTACTCGATAACTGATTTTTTCAATATATTTTTTCTTGAGCGCCCCTTCAGCGTCCGGCGCCCCTAGGCACGTGCCTATTGTGCCTGTGCGTTAATCCGTCACTGCTCACAAACAAGGAAGAAACGAAAACGAGTGTTTAGACAAATAAAAACAGAAACTTGAGTTCGGAAAATTATCTACAAAGGACGGGGTTTGAACAAAGCCACCAAAAATCCAAGTTTTAAACAAAACAAATAAAAAAAAAAGGTAAAGCTATCCCCTATGCGATACACACGAGCCGTGAGCCGTACATGGGGGACGTGGAGGTAGTGCTCCACACTTTCTTGACCTACGGTACGAAGTGAGGTGGGGTGGTCAGTCCCACACTCGACCGCCTTAACATTTCCAAGGCGCCCAGGAATACCAAGGACACTCTAGTACTCAATTTGATAGGAGGCTGAGTGCACCACAGAGCGCCAGGCATGGGAACACAGAGAAAATTCTCCAGTGTCCTGGCCGAGATTTGAACCCGGGTCGCCCGATTCGTAGTCAGACGCGCTACCGTCTGAGCCACACAAAAATAAATAAAAAAGAAAACGGGCTTTGAAGTGGAAACCGAAATATGTATCCGGATTTTGAGGGTTTTATAGAACCGGTTTTTTGAAAATAACCGTTTTTTTCACAGTGGCGGGGCCAGGAATTTCGTGATGAAATGCAGGCGGAACGACCAAAGACATTTTCGATGTTTTCCAGCTAAGTGAATAAGTATAAATTTACCATATCCCCCCTCATATTATTGTATTTTATTATGGATATGACACTGATATCGTAGATATTTCTAGATAAATTAGATTTGTCCGGACACAAATCGAAGCTTTTTCTTAGATAAAAAATAAAGTATTTTCCCTCAAGGGGGCGCGCGCCACCTCACTGAGTCCGTCACTGTTTACCCATCCCTCTCTAATCCATGATATACCGGTATTCAAGGTAAAAATCCTGCAAGTGAATTTCTCCGAAGAAGGATTATTAAAAAGTTAGGAACTATTTTTGAGCTCTTGGCAACCCTGCGATTAGATTCATTTGAAGGCAGGTGCTGGACATGGGAATTCCCAACTCCCGAGCTTAATCCATGCACCACTACCTTTAGGGCATTGGTCTGTAATGCCAACAAAAGAACAAGCAGAAGAAGAAAAGAGGCATGACATGACTTTGCAATTGCGCAGGCGCAGGACAAGGAGGGATTTCTGTTTTCGTTTTGTGTTCGATTCAAAAGATTTAATCAACGTTACGAATCCTCTCTAAATTCGTTTTCTATTCGATCCGCTACAAGATCTCTCTCTCCTTCTTTCTCTCTCTCTCTTTCTCTGTTTTCCAACTCCACTTCCAAAATAAATTCGTAACGAATTAGAAGCGAGATTTCGTCTCTATCTCTCTCGTAGCGTCCCATATTGTCCACTCATTAGGTTGTTCAAATGTTGGAGCTAAAAGCATGAATTGTTGATTCCGGTTATCAATAGACACTAGTTAAGTTCAATGAAGGGAAAATATTACATGAGATGCTAATGTGGAAATTAGTTTTTTATCAAAAGAGCCCGGAGGACACACCTGATCCCAATTACCTTAATTTTCACATTTTCTGTCTTTCCAAATAAAGGATTTGTGTGGGTTTTTTTTAAGATTACTTCACAACACATTAACATGAAATCAATGGCATTAGATAAAGGATGTGCTAATCCATATATAAATCACAGCCATATTCAATCCACTAGTGGATGAGGCTTCTCCCCGAAGGGAGGAGTTGGTCTACTGCTCCCACACTGACCAGACGGGTTGGGAGAGGAGAGCCGAAGCTCTCACTGTGATCGCCACTGTCTTTTATTCACAGCAGCTCCCCAATTGTCCTCACGATGCTGGGTCAACACCGAAATTTTTCAGCCTCCATCGGGAATCGAACCCGCTACGAAGGAGCTCATTCATATATATATATATATCATCATCATCATATTCAGCCGTTTTCTATCCACTGCTGGATGAAGGCCTCCCCCTTTTCTTTCCACATATCTCGGTCTGCTGATATCCTCATCCATGTAGTTCCTGAAAAACGCTTGATTTCATCTACCCATCTTACATTTGGACGTCGTCTCGGTCGTTTCTTTTCTCTAGGAATCCACTGTAGTACATTTGTCGTCCACCTTCCATCTGTTCGTCTACCTATGTGACCGGCCCATCTCCACTTCATCTTCTTCGCAGTCTTGATTATATCCTCTACCTTTGTTTGTGCGCGAATCCATTCATTTGTCTTCCTGTCCCTCCTGGTTATTCCTAGCATGCACCTCTCCATTGCTCTTTGTGTGACTCTTAATCTTTGAGTCGTTTGCACATTCAATGTCCAAGTTTCGCACCCGTACATCATTACAGGTAAGACACATTGATTATAAACTTTACGCTTCAGACACATTGGAAGTTTGCTTTTGAAAATAAAGTGTAGTCTTCCAAAAGAACTCCACGCCATTTTACATCTTCTATTTATTTCATCAGTCAACTTTGCATTCGATGTTTTAAGCTGGCCTAGGTAAACATACTCATCAACTATGCCTATTGTCTCTCCGTTAATCTTCACTTCCTTCTTTGCAGCATGTTGGTTGTACATTACTTTTGTTTTACTTAAGTTCATTTTAAGGCCTATTTTCGAACTCTCGTTACTCAGTTCTTCCATTCTGGTTTGTAGTTCTTCTGCACTTGAAGCAAACAGGACTATATCATCAGCGAACCGTAAATGATGAAGATATTCGCCATTAATTTTAATTCCAACTTCATCCCAGTTTAAATTCTGGAACACTCTCTCCAGGACCGCACAAAACAGTTTCGGAGAAATTGAATCTCCTTGCCTTACCCCTTTTCCAACTTTAAATTTTTCACTGTCTTGATGCAGCCTAATGACAGAAGTGGCAGTCGAGTAAATGTTTCGCAGTAACTTGATGTATGCACTTTCGATGCCTTGATGTTCAAGTGATTTAAGTACTGCTGACAAGGAGACCGAATCGAAAGCCTTTTCAAAATCTATGAATCCCAAACATAGTGGAAGTTCATATTCATTAGTCCTTTCCATAACTTCATTCAATGTTTGTATGTGGTCCATTGTGCTAAATCCACGACGACTAGAACTCGTCACGTATATAAGCAAACTAGATACCTGACACCCTGACAGTGTTGCACTCTAAGACAGGTAATATCAATGACCTTGCCTTAGAGACCTGCACGGGTCGAATTTTTCGGCCCAAGCCCAATCCAGCCCGAATGTACCTAGGCCCGGCACGGCCCAGCCCGGGTCCGGAAGGCTTTAAAAGATTTTTTCCCGAGCCCGGCCCAGCACGGTAAGTTAAAAAAATTATTGGCCCAAGCCCGACCCGACCAGATAAATTTTAAAAAGTTTTGGCTCATGCCCCAATAATAATATTATAATATAATGCATACAAGCCTATGTGAGTGTTTGAACAATGTGATGCGCTTAGATTTGCTAGTCATTTTAATTTCATTCTACATTATTGCAGTTTCAATTTATTTCTAACACAAAGGATCAAAATAATCCTTTCGCTTTGAACAGTACGATTACTTGTGGTCGCAGGTTTATTAAACCCAGCAAAGAAGTAGCTAGTCAAAGTATAACATTTATTTACAAAACAGATTATCAGAAATTTGACCCCACCCGCAAGACCTACATTTGCACGATATTTAGCACCGTATTAGACTGCAACCCTGACTTCATCCACCATTTCTTCCTGCGGGTGGCTGAAGTGGAGAGAAGAACAAAGAGTGCGGCTTCCTTTCATTTTTATATCAAGACGACAACTGTTCATCCCCTGGGATCCAGTGGTTGGATTGACCATATTCTGGTATTAACACGGACCATCAGAGGAAGCTTCAATACGCATACTTCAATAACAATGCCTTTTGTTATTTATTGAGGGAAGGACATGGAGTCAATCGTGTGACTGCCGACTGGGGTTAACTTCTCGGTGAACAACTAATCCTCTATAGCGAAAGTGGAGTCGCTAAGCAACACCAACTGTAAATATTGCATTGTTTGTAATACCTTTCACCCCACGTGGTGTGCACACAGACTTGAACGTTTGGCTTTATTCCAATTATCGTTTAACGAAAGTCAATAATTATTGAACTGCTTTAAAGAAGTGCAATTAATCGGCCCGACCTGCAGAGAAAGAAGTGTTGGCCCGCCCAAGCCCGGCCCGTGCAGGACCTTGCTACAAAGATTTCCACAAGGCTCATAGGTAAAGCTAGCCTGGAGCCATCTGCTAATGCGCTGGGAAGGTTAAAAAGGAACCACACCTCAGCAAGTGCACTGATTTAGTGATCACCCCCAAATTCTCGAGCGCAGCTCCCTTCTCCAATTTAACAATATTTTAACAGTCAAAAATCGATAGAAATCGTGCAAAACTCTACTACATACATTCTCGCAATTTTGACTCCATTTACACCCCCACCCCACATTTAAAACGTAGATCCTGCCCGTACTCAAATGTCGCATCGTATCCAAGAATATTCACTTTGTAGTGTAATTCCAGGAGCGTACAGTATCATCAGAAACTTTACAAAAACATATACATAAATACAAAATTAAAGTTACCGAGGAAGTTTACTGTAAGCGATGAGATACAACTTCAAATGTATTGGGAACATTCATTGTTAAACAGCTGTTTGTTATTACAATTAGTCAGAAACGAAGTTGATATTGTTGAGATTGAAGTATGTAACAATTCTGAGCTAACGAGAGAGATGGCCAGACTGGAAGATTGGAAATCATTTCCATCCATTGGAAAACACTGTTCCAAGACAAGGAAACGGAATGTGAATGCAAGAATTATCTAGGTACCATACTATCGCTTGCCTTGTAAAACTTGTGGCAGCTATGTTTTTCCAGGGCTTCCTTGGGTTGGTATACAGATAACTGATGCCCCTTCTGAGAATGAGTAGGTGCAAGTGCCCGACAGCCAGAAGTGATTTTCCATATTTTGTGCAGTTCAGACTCGAAGATTCTATCAGTCTCGTATTTGAAGTTAATGTACAGTAACGATCTCCAACAAAAGATGGCAGCACTATCTCTGTATATGTCTACTGTATTTTTATCGTTGCACGAAATTTCAACGCTGCTCCTACAAATTCAAGCCTAAAGAGTTCTAACTTTCAGGGAAGAAAGTTCATAACTAATTCAAGAGTTCGATAAATGCCGATTTCTTTATTTTCGTTTTTCTCCATTGTTGAAATCGCTTAATTATTGTTATGAATATCAAAACCTATAACAATGAAGCTCTTTTAGCAGTTAACAAAAAAGGAAATTAAAAATCGGCATTGATGGAACTCTTGAATTGGTTATGAACTTTCTTCCCTGAAAGTTTGAACTATCTCGGCTTGAATTTGTAGGAGCATTGAAATTTCGTACAACGATAAAAAATGCATCACACATATACGGAGCTAGTGCTGCCATCTTTGGTTGGAGATCGCTGCTTTACATTAAACTTAAATCTAGGTATGAAATGTTTACATTTCATTATAATCAGTGTTTCCTTCACGGAATGATCAAGGGGAATTATCAGAACATGTGGAAGACATCCTCGTGAAAGTAACTGAAGATACTGGAAAAGTGTAGATACTTCTTCGGAATGAAAAAAAAAAAATCATGCTGGAAGTATCAAGAAAGAAAAAAAAGATCAATATCTTGACATTGGCAACGTTGAGCAAGGATTCCATCATGGTACAAATCATGCTGAAGGCAATATCAATACAGGGGGTTGCAAAATAACACCGACAGACCTACCTCACGACATTCATGACAAGAAAATAAGAAATAAATTAATAGACCATCGAGGGTGCACTAATGCTTCATTTACGCACTAGGCCAACGACTCAAAGGTTCCGGGTTCGAGTCCCGGCAGGGGCATGGATTTTAATAGCTAAGGGGCGAAACTTGACGGGCCGAAGTCCAAAATTACTAGACTGGCCCATAAAGAAATAAAGTTTACTAAATTTTAATACCATTAACAGTAGAAATGTGAAGTCAAAGACTTCAAAACTTGCTCTATCAAAAAATGCACATTCCAAAATTGTGCAATGGTTGCGCAAGGAATCTCGTGAGGCAGATTTGTCGGTGATATTTTGCAATCCCGACCCACTGTATGTGTGTCAGTGCTGAAACAGTGTCACTTTTTGTGACCCGGTCTCGATCCTAACCGAATGACTAGACTGTTTGACTCTCGACCCAATTGACCCAGTGACCCAATCTTGCTCGTGTGGTTTGAATCTATCAAACACCTGTTATCCTGTTTAATACCTCAAACAGAAATTTCTTTCTATCAGAATAGAATTTCCGAAGGGGTATTTGCACACCTCCAGCGGTATTTTTGTTTCTTTCCGGGGACATGGGACATTTCCACATGTTACTACTACTATTATGACGTTTTAAGCGTCGTGTTTCTTGTGTTCTGTGTGGTAACACCCGCGGTCCCGGTGACCCCTGAAAAAACAATGTTCAAACGAAAAAGTGTATAATAAGAATTAAATATCTGCTTTGTCTTCCTCGTCACCGGGTCGAAATCAGGTCAGACCGGGTCCCAAGCATAGACCGGGTCCAAAATTTAGCCAGATGCGCATACTAAACACAGATTAATTAGGAAACATGATCTAGTTTTCCCTATTGAGAATCCCACGCTACGCCACTGACAAAAATGAGGCATTTCCCTATCCGCCACCTGGGGAGGCGCCTGGTGGGAGACCAGTAACTCAAATTCTTTAGAGATCTTTTTTAAAAATAATAATAAAAAAGGTACAGCTATCTTCTGTGTCATGAACGGCGCAGGTAGGATGTGGAGGTAGCGCTCCACATTTTCTTGACCTACGGTACGAACTGAGGTTGAGTGGGCAGTCCCACGCTCGACTGCCTTCACCATCCCAAGGACACTCTAGTACTCAATTTGATAGGAGGCTGAGTGCACCTCAGAGCGCCAGTCATGAGAACACTGCGAGAAAAGACTCCAGTGTCCTGTCCGGGATTTGAACCCGGACCGCCCGATTCGTAGCCAGACGCGCTACCGTCTGAGCGACGGCAGCTCCCTTTTCAAATAATAATAATAATCTACGGGAAAAAATAACGTCCCAGTATGGTTTTTTAACTAACCGGTTGTTTTCATTACTGCCATCCGACTTTTAAAATGTACTAATTAAAGAACCATTTGTTTTAAGCAACATTTAGAGTGGGAACAGAGGCACAAGAGGAGGGAAAGCAACAAGAAAAGAATGGTTTTGCGTTCTTCGATGAGTCAAAGAGATTTCTCACACGAAGTTTCGCTCAAACAACGTCAGGTTTTCCTGAAGAAGCGGGAAGGGGAAGGGGGGACGGTATGTCTGAGAAATGAATTACAAAGATTGCACATGAAGCAAAGTCAGTGAACAATAGAAGAAAAATGACGAGGTCAAGGAATTATGATGTTTGCGATAATTGTGATAACAGTTTAATGAAATGTCAAGGATATGGTTATGTTATGGGCAAATGACAAACACGTTTCCTTACGGAATACACGAGTTTCTTTTTCCCTATATAAATCACGTTCATCGCTTTAAAAAAAAAATGTTATCTCTTGTGTAAGTCTGCAGCAACTAGTATTCCTCCCAGCATACTTTCCCCTTAACGAGTGTGTTATAAGTACTTATAACTTATTAGAAAATTATGTGCATTAATCATACGAAGAAATAAAAGAGATGGTACACTGACACTAAAGAAATGTTACAAGCGGGGGAAAAAATGTGTGTGTGTTTAACACACAACCAAGAATCTACGTATTTAGCCAATAAAGGTAGAGACTATAAAATCTTAAATTAAAAAAAAACGGGAAGTTTCCGAAACGCAAAATTGTAATGTTCTATGCACATGATGATGATGATGTCCGGAGAAAGGTTTGTGTCTTGGGTACCCAACTGTGGGGAAAAAATATCCGCACCTCCATTAATAACTAGCTCAAAACGGAAGTGGGGATTGAATCTGAATTTATTTTAAGGTCTTTACGAATCTCAGGTTTAGGCTGGGATAGGAAGGGGGGAGATGGTGATGCAAGGTAGACGTCCAGGGTCTATTTTGTAGGTACCCATCCAGCATTTTCCTGGTATGACTGAGGAAAAACCTCCGTTAGGATGAACGACCGCTGAGATCGATCCCAAGACATCCCGAATGCTACGCCAACGCTCTACCACTGAATTTGAATGTTTATTTATGGACTTTAGGCAAGGACTCGGGAAGGTGTCGGTCAGAACCTATGTTGAAGGTGCCATCACGGCATTTACCTGGTGTGACCGAGGAAAAACTATGGAAAAACCTTAGTCAGGATGGTCGGCCGCTGGAATCGAACCCCAGACCTCCTCTGAATGCTACGCCAACGCTCTACCACTGAGCTACGGCACACGGAGGCTCGGTCACAGGGGGATATAAACTGTTCTGAAAAAGGGAAAATTCATCTTATGCAGGAGAAAGACGTAATCAAAAACTAGAACTGGTGAGCAATACAAAGAAACACCTCCCCTCCCCACAAAAATAAATAAAAAGTGGAAACTAGGACAGTTTATTCCTCAACTTCAATAGATCAAGAATGGTCGCAACCAACTGACTGGTATGATATAGGCCTTCTTTCCAAGAGAGAAACCAAACGAAGTAAACCACAATACTATACCAGTTCACACAGGTAAATAAACTAGCGCCATTGCAAGTACCTAAGATAAAAGAAGGATAAAAGAAGTTAAACGAAATATGGGAAAGAATTGACCAATTGTGTAGAGGGATATCAAAGAAATGAGACCTATGTACTACACAGAAGACAAAAGTAGCTCGTAACAAGGAAGGACAGACAAAAGACCGGGAAAACAGTGACTAGCAAGTACGAGGTGGAAACCCGGAGTCCGGATTTGACTCGCGTCTTCGTTCTAGAGATTATCAGAAGTAAGATACCGGTCACGTGAAGGACCGATAAGAGGCCTGTACCACGGATGTTCTAATAGACGATTATGCTTACAGCTAGGACAATGTCCAGTGAAAGAGTGAAACCAAGAAACACCTGAGCATCGACCAAGGCGACGCACCTGATTGGTTAGCAGACAGAGCTTGTTGCCATCTTTGTTAGCCGAAAACAATGTTCCTGATTGGAAGTAAGTGGGCAAACTAGGCGGGACTAAGCTGTGACGTTTGGCGAAATTGTATATATCCTCTTTATTAGAACATCCTTGGTCTGTATCGACCACCGGCTTTAATCAAAAAAGGTAGAAAAAAAATTCTGGCGCTACCGGTTGGCAACCCTATTTGTGACTCGAAGGTTCCTAGCGAAGGAGAATCACGGAATTTTACTTACTATTACCTCCCACACATTGAGTTTATGTTTACATCCAAAGAATCCGTAAATTCCGAACTGCGCCAAGAATTGTACCTAGGAGCCTTTACAAACGCAGTCTATGAAACGCATAGGAAAAGACAACAGCTTAATTAATAGTAAATGAGTCTTTGAATCCTCAGCCAAAGACATGGCAATTAATAAAATTACAAAATGAAGAAAAATGTCACCGGAAACACGACTACTCCGTGGCTTGCACAATACTGTGTGACGTAATGAAATTCTGCGAGACAAAACAATGAGCTGAATAAGCATTGTGGTTTTTTTATGTATATATAAAATTACTGTCACGAAAAAGTAAATTATGTTTACTATTCAACAATAATAGGAAGACGATGCTATTATTCCATTTGTCGTCAAGCAAACATATTTTCTTTTACCAGAGGAACAAAACACAACACTGTACCATTGTCTTGTTCCATATAACCACACGGGTAGCTTTATTGGGTTATATACATACTACAACCATTGTTAAGAGCTCACAAATGGTATTGTTGTACGACTAATAGAGATGACTGTGTGGGCAGTGAGAGATGGTTTGTTGCTGACATGTCCTCATGAGATAAGAGACTTTCTCTCATCCGTTCATTTCATTTACAGCTGGGCATTTTTGTCTTGATTGTCCTGGCTGATGCTGACGAAGTTCTACAAATAACTGTCCCCGAAACCATCACACACATACACTTTAGCTATTCTACTTCTGTTTTGTTGGTCGGTATAGGCCGGCCTACGAGGAATGGTAATGTTAACGCAGTATTCGCTTACATGTGCACCAGCATCTACTGTCACCTCAGCAATACTCTTCTTGTGAATGTACGTACTTCGTGAGATGCTACGTCGTGGAAAACAAACTGGAAAATAATTCTGTAGTTACAACGTAAAAGGGAGTAAAAAAAATAACATGTTTTTTTTTTAAAGAGATGGATGAACTTTACCTGGAGGATGCAGATATGTTTTCTCCAGAGTGTCAGCATAAATATACTTTCACCCTGTAAAATATCTGTACATTAAGAGTCCTCCTAGGTAAAGCTCAGCCCCGTCCCGCACTTTAACAAAAAGTATGATTTTTTACTTTTTCTTTTTTACGCTTTGACTCTAGAATTGTCCTTTGGAATTCCTCGCAGTAACGTAGTTATGTGGCGCTGGATATCAGAAATATCAGCAAACCGTTGTCCTTTCAGGACACTTTTTTTAATTGTTGGAAAGAGCCAAAATATACTGGATTGTAAGTTAGGTGAATACGCTGGATGGTCCTTTTTTTTTTTTTTTGTAATGGATTTCTTAGCCAGGAGCTTGTGCACTAGTAACGCGCATCATGTGCAGGCGCATTGTAATCTGGCACGATTCGAGACACACCAACTTCGTGGAATTTGTTTCTCATCCGAAATCCATTACAACTGCTTTTCTATTTATAATCACTGCTTCTATTATTAGTCTCACCCGCAACTTCGATCTGAGGTGCATTTAAGTTTGCACTCTGTCTACATTTGCATCTCCCCCCCCCTTTTTTTTTGCGTTTTGGGGTGCCCACTTATTGAGACATCTTCTCGGTACAAATTGATATAATTACGTAAACCTTGTACTAGATTGGTAATAATGCCAAAATTCAATTGTATCCCATTTTAGTTTCTAATATCTACCCTACATGGATAGAAAGGAACTTCCGAAAAGCTGCCTTAATTTTTTTTCTACAATTTATGATTTATCTAAAAATACAAATATCATTTAGCGTTTATAAGAAGACTATTTTCGGTTGGACGTTCGATTCCATCGAAAACCAAGCCAATTTCACCCTCTGTATATACGAGGGTGGCTAAAACAAAACAAACAAATAAATAAATAAAAATGCTTTATTTTCTCTCACATGAACTCAGCACAGATGTAGACTAGATATATTCTACGTCAACCGTTTAGTAATAATCTGTGTGTTTATTTTCTGGCAGAACATCATGTGTGACGTCGTAAGTACAGTTAAAGTTTCCAGGGTTTTCCCACAGTCACACGAGGCAAATGCCGGGATGATACCTTGAATAGAGGCTCTGGTCAACACCTTCCCAAATCTTTTCCCCTCCCCTATCCCAGCCTGAGCCTTAGATGCCTAAAGACCATAAATAAAAATTCAGATTCAAATTCAAAAGTACAGTTAAAGATGGTGGTTTCATTAATGACATGCACCGGATAATATTGTTTGAAATCAGTTTTCTAAATTTAAAAAAAAAAAAACTGACAAATCCTTGCTGAAGGGAAGGCTCGTCGAACAAACTGGACAACATTTGGAGACACTAAATTTCCTCGACGGCTAGTGGGGACCTGATCAGCAAGCTCGATCGTGTAGTAGCGTAAAGTACACTCGAGCTTGCTCGTCGAGCAAACTGTTGAACAAGCTGATCAACAAACTTGATACTGTAATAGCACCCTAAGATTTTATTTTCTTATTTTGGTCTTTAGAAGTACCGTACTCAAACTCTTTAATGGACCTGGCAGTGGTCGAGAGGTTAACGCGCTCACTTTCTGTACGCATGGTCACGGGTTCAATTCCCGCCGGACCATTGAACGAAGTGGTTCGGAGTCCACTTTACTTAAAAAAACTGTAAATCCCATCCCCCAGTTCGTTTAGGACATTAATAACAAGTCACTCACTCAAACCCTTAATTTTTGCCCGGTTATTCAGTCACCCTATATATATATATATATATATATATATATATATATATACATAAAGTCGTCTTCTATATACATTGTAGTTTTCCCTTCTTTCTCACTTCTTGAATAAACTACGAAATTGATAATTAATACTAGTAAAGAACGATCTCTTGAAATAGTTATAAACCTTCTCGGAAAACTTGAACTCTCTAGAGTTGAATTTGTTTGAGCAGAGTTCGTGAAAAAAAAAAAAAAAAACACACGAGATATACGTAGATAGTGCTGCCACCTAGCTCTAGAAATCGTTACTTTACACTAACCGAGGCGACACACACA
>JAGDQP010030738.1:0-22406 GCA_022664845.1 Lepisma saccharinum | reverse complement strand
AAATCCATGTGTTGAGGTTATAACATAGGCTGCGTTGAATTCCCAGATGAGATACAGATAAGTGGGAGGAAGCGAGTTAAAAAAAGTAGTGAAGTTCGATCATGCGAAATACTCCAAATATACACATCACATTTCAACTGAAGTTTTCTCTCTCTCTTTTTTTTAACGAGTTTCCAGATGAATATAATTATACATAACATCATAACTAAATAAAAGTTTTAAAACGCAAGTTCCAAAGGAAACAGTCCATAAAATATATATACATCACCTTTTGGCTTCAGTTTAAAATGCAAGTTTCAAGCAAAACACATACACACACGCACTAAAGAGCATAACATTGCAATGTAGTCTATCCCCGGTTCACTTGTTTCACTCATGGTGTAACAGTAAGGATACTGCAATATCCTGTACTTCACTTGAACTTGGTTTTGTAATCCCTTGCTTATGCGTAACTTTCTTCTTCTTGGTCGAAAAGAGTTTTCTCTGTTTCTCTATGTTTCTCTTCGCTGTCGTGGATTTCGAAAGTAATTTGGTAGCTTTATGGGAACGCACTGCTTCCAACGTCGCTTCAAAATATGCAATTGCTTTATTCAAAAGTTGCACCTCTTCTGATGTATTGATCTTATGAAGGACATTTCTGAAGCGTACTTCAACCATTTGTTTTTGGGTTATTAAGGAAGTGTCAGAATTTTGCTTTTTAGATACTTGCTCCAATATTCCTGTTGTTTCACAGTCCACATCCACACGCAAACTTTCGCTATCGGAGCCTTCTTGTTCAAGATTTGTTTGTTCTCTAAGTAGGCAGATGCAATGAATATGTTTGCACACATTCCATTTAATGCTTGAATCCACGCATGAACAAGTATATTTGTGTATACATGAGTTACACTCTGTACAAAATAGTTTACAATTGCACAGAAGATCATTTTCTCGAACGAAATAAAGTTCTTTAACATCAGATGATGATGGTATTCTCCAACCATTTTCTTCCTTTACTACCAGGTCTTGATTAAGCACAAAACTAGACTTATGTCTCTTTCTAATGACCTTTAGCTTGCTTGTCAATTTTCCTTTATGGAGAACAATTAGTATATCGAAAATTTTGTCTTTTAGGAAATACATCAACGCATGAATTGCCTTGTTAAGAGGTTTTACGCATTTCCCGTGAAGATAAATGTATTTTATTGTGTTGTGCATTCTTCCAATATGCATATTTGTATTGAGACCACTGTTAAGGCGGTAACAATAAGCCCAAAATCTTGCATTCGCGGAGTAATTTTGTCGAAAGTATGCACAAAATTCAGTTGTTTCACGATCACTACTGAGCAGTTTTACTACGCCAGAGAGCATCATTTCGAAAGCAGCAGAATCCGTTTCTTGCATTAAGGTTCGAATCATTTTATACACTTCTGCTTGCTTCTCCTTATCTTTAACTTTAGACATGATATTCTTCCTCCATGCTCTATCCACATGCCATGTGCAATAGAGTCTCATTGTTGCAGCTTCCATGATAGAAATCCAAGCATTATAGAAAGACTCTGCTAAATCGGACATAAAAACTTTCGGGGAAATTAAACCACTCTCGTTCTTAATGCACTGGAGAAACAGAGAAAGTACTTCCTGATCACTTCTGTTAGATATGAGGAAAGCACAAGGAAAGCCCTGTCTCATATCGTCTAACACTAGAAGTGTAATTAATTCAAAGTCATAGCTATTTAAACCATGAGTACCGTCAATACACACGCAATCATTACCGTATTTTTTCAATATTTCAATCTGGGCATTGTTCATGATAATTAACACAAAATCATCTTTTTTAAGAACTGGGTGATCTTCACTGACAACCCCTTGAGGCTTATAAAATAATACACAAGGACTGTCACTGGCTTTCACCTCATTCACCCAAGATTTGAGACTTGTTCCGTCCTCTTGGTGCCTAACAGATTTTGAGTATAGGTTATATGCACGCTCTATGTTGTATAGTTCCTGTTTTGTGAGCATGTGAATTCCTTCGAGTTTTGACTCTGTTATTGAGTCTCTCACTTTGTCCAAAATTGTTTGAAAAGGAATTTCTTTAGCAATGTCCACTGCTAATGTTCCAATGGTGTTAAACCAAGATGGTTTAGATCATTTTGATGACCTATGTGAGTAAGTATGTATTCAACTTTACATGTTCCATTTTCGTCTTCTATCACCCGAATACGTGCGGGACAGACCCCATTAATCTTGTTACTTCCCTGCATTTTTAAATGCCTAATATCTTTGCTTTGCGACACAAAATCCCCTGAGCGGTGACACTTGTAATAATGTCTCTTAGTATTATCAACAGGAAAATGTGAACCTCGTTTTATTACGTACCTTGTGAGCGTCTAATTTTCAATTTCTTGCTTCCACTCCATGAAACTTTGAAATGATGGAAACTGCTTTTCTTCTGATTCCACTGTAAGAGCATGTTGTAACGCAAAATGTTCGTGCAATTTTTTTCTCCGTCCGTT
Source organism: Lepisma saccharinum (assembly GCA_022664845.1). NCBI lineage: Eukaryota > Metazoa > Arthropoda > Insecta > Zygentoma > Lepismatidae > Lepisma > Lepisma saccharinum. Next base: position 19,911 of record JAGDQP010030738.1, on the reverse strand, counting down.
ACAAAAGTGTATAGAACACATTTAAGGTGATTTTTCTTAATTGGTTGTTCTGCATGAAACTTGCGTTGGTGATATCTGAAATTTTCAAGGTGATTGAATTGTTTATCACAATTTGGGCATTGATAAGCAAATGATTTCTGGGTCTTTAAAGGAGGCGCGATTTCGTTTAATTTATTCGGATGTGCTTTCGAAACATGACGCCTAAGTGATTGGTTATGGTCATAGTTCTTACCACTCTGAACATTCATGCTGTTTAATTTCGTTCATTTTGATCGACTTTACTCACACATCAACGCACTATAAATACGAACACAAAAACACAGTTCCACTAAATACGAACAGAAAGTAAAGTTCCACTAAATCCACTACAAAATACAACAAACAACACAACGAACTAAGCAACTGTTCTCCCGCTAGAATATAGGAAAAGGAGCCCTCAGCCCGCCAAGCAGTTAACCAGAAAAATAAACCGAGAAAGCAGTTCTTTTTTTACCTTTCTTTACTGAATTTTAATGAATTTAAAGTTCTTTTTCACTAAGTTTTAAGTTAATTAAAAATGCAGTAAGGAAACAACAGTTAAGTTCTTCTCAGTTGATAAAAAATTTAGTAAAGAAAATAACAAAGTTAATGAAGTTCTTTTTAAGTTGATTGACAATTCAGTAGAGAAAATACCAAATTTAATGAAATATCTTTACTGAATCTTTAATCAACTTGAATTTCTTTTTTACATTCTTTTCTTTAGTTCACAATGGTTCGTAGTGTACTCAGATCTAAATTTAACTAATTTCTTGACGTCATACAATGATGAAATTTTGTACAGCGAAGTATGTCAGTTGACAATACAATATTCAATTGTTACTTTCGTGTTTTTCTATATTTTTGTATATTTCGAAAGCACATCTTAATATAATTTAATATGGATTTATTTATCTTAAAACAAATACTAGCCTGCAATGATGTTGGGTACTGACTGGCTGCAGAACACTTTAGGATTTGGGTGACGAGATCAGCATGAGAGAAAGTTTCCAAAGACTGAAATAAATCGAAATAATATAATAATTAAAAATAATAATAAAATGCTTTAAAAAAAACTCTTTTTAAGGAAAGAAAAATGGATAAAAAATATATAAATTTTTGAATCGGAAAATAAAACCGTGGGCGCTCTTTGTTACCTTATCATCAAATCATATTATCTAAGAGCACCCTTGCTTTTGTTTTCCGATTCATAAATTTATTATTGTTTACTTTTTAGTCCATTTTTCTTTGCTTAAAAACGTGTTTTTAAAAATATTTTTTAAATTTATTTTTAAGTCCTTTTTAATTTAATTTTAATTGTTATTCTCTTCGGGTTATTTCGCTGTGCCTGCTAGTACTTATTTTAGGATAAAGAAGTCTGTAATAGCAAAATATTAAAATATGTTGTTAAAATATATACATATATAGAAATATATGAAAGTAACAATGGAATGTTATATTGTCACCCGACTTACGTTGCTGTGCGAAATTTCATCATTGTACGACATCAGGAAATGATTTAAATTAAGGTTGCAAAATTTGTACCAGATGTGATACATGATTACAGAGTAAGTTAATAAAAAGGGTGTAATAAAACTGTTTAAAGACATACTTTCCTTAAAAAATTCGTACGAAAAGGTAATTTTATACATGACTAAAAAAAACACACACAGGGCGCAACGGGGCAGTGGGGTAGAACTGGGTACCCCACGTAAAAACGCTTTTAGGTGTTGCACCTTGTGGTAACTGCGAGAACTACTTAGCACCTGTTGCATCGGGGGACGTCATTAGTTAAAATGTTGAGTCATTGAGTTAAACAGGTTCACGTATGAGGCTGCCTTTTGAGTGATTATTGTAATTTCAAAGAAAATCTGCTTGAAGGTTAGTTGAACTGTAATAATGCTATTTGTTTGACAAGTAGTTGGGGTAAATAACAGTAGTTTTAGCTATATATTAGGGTAATTAGTTAGTATGAAATATAAACGACACTGCGTTATAGGGACCATAATAAAATCCCCTTGGGGGAGAGTGGGGTGGGGCGGAATTGGGTACTGCATCCATTCTCCATGTCTTAAAAAGCTGGCATCTGGCCTCCAAAAAATCGTGTTTTCAGTTCTTGTTATCAATAGTGACTGACGAAACATCTACAAAATATCCACAACAACCTTTGTCTTCAGCAAGACGGGAAACATCAAAAAGTGTTGAAGAAATTCCGCATGAAGAAGGTTCTCCAAGGTCACAATGCTCATGGACGCTAACAAGTCCGTTGGCAGCAATGGATACAAAATGATTTACCCCCAAAACGTCAGCCCTACCCAGAAAGATTCCAACTTTCGAACTCCTCTCCTGAAACAATTTTGCCCATACCCGAAGCGCAGTAAGCAGGTCGAAGTTACTCGTAAAAGAGAGAAGACAACGATTCTAACAAATTCGTCATACAAAAATGAACTTGAAGTCAGTGTTAAAAGAAACAAGGACATGAAGAACACCAAGGAAAAAAAGGCATACTCCAAAGGTCAACAAGCAAACCGAAAATAATAGAACCGGCAAGGGCGTGAAAGAAACTAAAACTATTTCGGAGGGTTCAAGTAAAGTGAAGATGGTCAAAAAGATACTGCTTGTCTCTACTGTGGAGATTTCTAGTCTCGATCAACGGAGGGCTGGATATCGTGTGTTTTGTATAAAAAGTGGTCGCACAATTCATGTGCTGGCATAGATACTGACGATGATGTAGCAGAACTTATGTGTGAATTATGTACATCATAAAAGCAACGTTTTTCTAAGTACCCCATTCTACACCACCCACACCAGAATAAGAGATTTTGCACTCTTTCTTGTTTTTTTTATGAGAGAACGTACATTTATTCATTTTAGGGGAAGTTCTTTAGTGTGTAATAGTTAATAAAGGTTTGTGTTTTATATTAATATTTTTAATTAAGTACCCATTTTGCCTCGGGTTCCCCTATGTGAGAGCGCGTCTCTATGCTTTTCTTTTTAGTCGCGCATAAAATTATCTTTTACTTTTTAGTATGAATTGTTAAAAAGTTTTTCAATACATTTTTTTCGAGTTATTTCTTTACATTCTTTTCTTTAGTTCATAACTGTTTGTGGTGTCCTCAAATCTTGCAATGTTAATTTAACTCATTTCCCGACGTCATAGATTGATGAAATTTTGAAAAATGAAAGATCATATTTTTTTTCTTTCTGAGTCATTATTACTATTTTCACCCAGAACGAACTTTTACAAAGTTCTAAACGATTACAAAGTTATAAGCGCCTTCAAAGTTGTAAATTTCAACCCTTAACAGAAAAATGAATTTAAAAGAGTTTTTCGACTTTTACGCGAAAATAGTACAAGATACGAAAAAACTTCACAGTACGAAAATTAAAGAACACAACATTTTACATAATTCTGATTCACTTCATTTCCTATAAGAACTATTGCTTGGCTAGAATTTGTGTCTCTCCAAATATTGTCATTTAAAATTCTTTTCTTTTGGTTCTTGTTTTTGTCGTGAACAACAATTATTCCCGAAATAGCTCGATCTACGAATGATTTTTTTAAATGTAGACTTGTTTGCTGAACATTTTCATGAACAAATAACCTGAAAAGCACACGTAGGGGAGTTGAAGGGTTTCGGAAAGAGGAGTAATAATTTGCGATACACTCTCCCTCCTTACCTCATACCAGACTGCCTCTTATAGATGGAATGCCCTAATAAACATTATAATAAAGATATTTGAAACAAGACTGTCAGTTATATATTAAGCAATACGTTGGGGAGAGAGTGAGTGAAGAATAGTCTGCAGTGATAATCTGCTGTCCACCACAAAAATGATGACTGATATTCAGCATTTCGATACGCGTGTAAGATATATTCCGAGTCTATCGCAACTGTTTGAATTGAAATGAGATCGTCAAACAATTTATTATGCACACAACCAAAGATAATATAAATTACAACTGAACAATTCAGTTGCACTGATCGAGTGTCGGCCAAATGCACAAGATAGATTCTAAACCTTTAAAGTGATTTACAATACTTTAAAGTGCGAATACAATCTGATAAGTTTATATTGAAACTTGTTTGAATTACTGAATTTATTATTACTCAAAAAATTATCTTATCAGAAAGAATAAATACCCTTGACTCTCTTTGTCAATAAACTCGTGAATGAAAACGAATAGCCTACAAGGGAAGGTGTATGCTGACGCTGCCAACATAGCAAAATGACGTCCAGGGATGTACGACGGATCTCCTGGCAGGATATCGGGTGGGAAGTCCTGTTTAGGTCCCGTTTACATCCATGGAACCTCCAAATGTCCGCCCCGGGATCATCCCTGGGAGGTACTTTTGGGATCCTTTTAGGACAAAGATGGGATATTTTAGTGCATGTAAAATAATTAATATTGAAGATTATTTGTACCACTAAATAGAATTAACGATGTAGATCACCCCCGCCATCTTGGTATGACCTTTCCATTGATTTATGCGGTAATTGTTTTACTCATTTTATGCCTCTCGAAAGTAGAATATTTAAATTCTGCTTTCACAAAATTTGTTTTGGTGGTTATTTTGACTCTTGTATAGTTTTGGTTTGTGAAGTTTCTTCAAATATATAAGTATAACGTTTTATTAATAGTTTGCTATATAAATCACAAATTTGTAAATGGGAAATTATACTGTTCGTGTGTAAAATCTTGCATTTCTATAAAATAGCAAGAGTAAAAGAGAACATGACGATAAACTGGGCGAAAACAAAAAGTTAAAAGTATGCTTCTGAAAGATTATTATACAGGTAGAACAATTCCCATGTAAATCAATGGAAAGTGCGTATCTAGATGGTGGGAGTGATCTACACTGTTAACGTGGCTCTATAGGTGCTACCGGTAATACCAGATGCTAGCAAAAGCGTTCTATTTCCTCCGTGTCTTCTTTTTTTTTTTGCATCCGGGTTGCCCAGGCTTCGCACTTGAATTTTTCTCACTAGAGAGTTAAACTTTCCAGTTATTCACTTTCCAGCTTGAAAACTTTAAGAGCAAAATCTGGGCAACCTAGATGAGAAAAAGGACATGGAGGAAAAAAAAGCTTTTGCTAGCATCTGGTATTAACAGTAGCACCTATATAGAGCAACGTGCAGTAATTGTATACTATTGTTATATTTATATTGTTTTAACTTAGTTATTACATGTAATTCCAAGAAAGAAAGTTATATAATATTTAATATATAATTGCTAATAATAGTATCACTTCACTATGAGTAGTGAATTGAGTATCATTATGATCGAAAGCATTCAACAAAAAAGGTAACTGGTGTTTATATAAGTACATCTATTTAATACAGAGAGGCTAACGAAAAACTTTTATGAAATTCCCTGATTTTTAAAATATTTCCTTGACCGACAAAAATGAACATTATTATTTTCATACAACTATAATACATATAGTAATAAATGTAACTGAAATATTGACAGTTAAGAAGTGTAATGTGTTTGACTGCGTACCAAGTAGTCCAGAAATGATGAAGCACCTTGAAAAATAAGTTCGCAAGATCACAGAACCACACTAGACACATATATATATATATATATATATATATATATATATTATTTAGTAATTTTTTAAACAATATTTACAATAATTTTATATTTCTGCATAGAACTCCACGACTATTCTGAAATCTTGTGAAATTTCCCTGATATATACAAGATAGTCGGTTATTTCTCCCTTGCACATCATTTTATGGCCGGAAACCACTGTAAACCCCCGACTTTGAATTGAATTATGGCATTTAAACACCTTTGACAAAGGATGGGATGGGTACAGGAGAGGATACGGGAAGGAAGTCGACAAGGGCCAAATTTTGAAGATACCATCATCATTTGCCTGGCATAACTGAATGAAAACCATGGGAAAGCACAGTCAGGATTCAACTGACTGATTATCCGTTTTCCGGTTTTACTAGCTTCGTTACGGAATGGCACCTTCAAGGGTCTCGGGCATTGTCCTCTTTCTGGATTGAACCAACATTCAGGCTATAAAGCGAATTATACTGAAGACTTGGATTAAGTGAACCAATAAAATTATATCATGTGGACAAGTAATGGTATAGTCCAAATGTTTACCTTATAATTCATCTATGGTCTCACTTCTGGTAATATCATAACTTTTTTCTGAGCTTTCGGACTCATGTGGAACAAATTTTCAAGTTAAGAGATCATCCTAGGCAGTGTCAAACAGAAAGTCACACTACGCAAATCCCGAGATGGTACCCTGGCCGACTCCTTATTTGTATCCTCTCCCAACCTGAGCCATGATGCCTAGGGCCTCAAATAAAATTCAAAATAAAAAAAACAATGGAAACATTAGCTTGTGTCCTTCGGTATCGTAAATTCCTCGATGTGGGTCTGTAGATTGATTCTTGGTGCTTCCCCATGCAGTCAGTGTTCTCGTTGTTTAGTTCTGTGAGATTCGCACACCCCGCCAGCCGCACTGCCAGTTTATTAATTAAAAGCAGAGCAGCTCCGGCAGCATGGGAGGCCCCAAAGCAAGTCCAACTCCAAGAAGCTCTCGAAAAGCGGTTGCGGAGCCGCTGATAGAAAAGGCAGAAGCCATGGAAGGTTCCAACCAATAGAAAGTTATAGAATCTTCGAAGTAAGCAGTTTTAGACGATTTATCCTGCGCCAACACCCACTTCCAACCTGTATACCACATGAATGAAGGAAGTGCAACGAAGCGATGCTTGCTGACGTGACTCAATTGCTTATATAGTACTCACTCCTTCCCACATAATTTCACAACACATCGCACACAGTTTCACCAGGCAAATGCCGAGATGATATCTTAAGAAAGGCCCTGGCCTATACCTTTCTCATCCTAGAACTACCCAATCCCGGCCTGAACCTTAGTTGCCTAAAGGCGTAACAAATTCAATCAAAGCATATCAAAGTGCACTGAACACAACAAAGCGCTTAAAAAGCACTTCTCAGTGAGCCAAAATGACATTACTTTAACGGAGTTTTCTCATGTTTAAGAGGTTAAAACTTCTGTATTAGTAAAAAAATCTATTTTTTATTTGCTATAAACATATACAAGAACACTACAAATGGTGCTAATTTGACAATTTTCTCACGAGACACATCAGGGTTATTTCGAGCCAGAGTTCGAAAATGTTTTTAAAAATTGACTTAAAACTTCATAATTTAGGGGTAGGTATATCACAATTCATATCATTTATGGCAAAACTACTCAAATATACTTATATATAAAAATATTTAAAATTGTGTATACCTCTCCTTGGCCCTTGAAAAATTTCCTAAAAGTGAAATTTCGTGATAATTATGTTTAACTTTAGTAGTAACTTTCTCATAGAAAGGAGAGAGATAGTTACATAAATCACTAGATTTATTTTACCTTGTTAATTTACAAACAAAATGCTTTTTGTTCCATCCTTCTAGGACAAATATTTTTTTAGTAATGAACGTTTTTATCAACCCTGAGAATCGATGAAATTGGCGTGCGCAGCGTAACAAAAATGTTTGCCAAAGGTAAACCACTTACGATAAACTTTTTTAAAATTGTTTTAAGGTCTTAAGACATTAAGCCCCTCGTACACGATTCAATAAACATTGAATCAAATTCTTGAACAAGCAGTTGGATGAGCGCGTACACGATCCAACTGGAATAATCAAAGGGTTGTATCCAAGTAGTGTTGAAAGTGCTTCGATGGTGCTCGTACACGATTCGATAAGTTAAGCGGAAGTGTGAAGGAACCAAAAGCACATGAGTCGATTTGCTCTTTCTGCGTTGAAAGCGGGAACATGGAGTGAATGTTAAACATGATATGCGTCGCTTTTAATAAAATAATAACCTGATTAACGGCTGCGATTCCGTAGTTGGTGATGCCTCGAACATCGACTTTTTATTGTTTTATTTAAAACTCTTTTCAATTCTTATTAGTTTTTATTTATTTCCGGTTACATGCACTTCTATAAACATCTAACGACAACTAACGACGGGATATTTGCGACGTCCATGCGACATCCCACGATATCCACAGGACGTCCTATACGTGTTGATCAGATGGCCGAATGTCCGCTTCATGGATATCCCATGGGACATCTCGCGGGACCTCCATGGAATGTACGTGAAACGTCATGTGGCCATCGCGATAGGACGTCCGGTGGATACTATGGGATGTCGCATGGATATCACAAATCGCCCAGCTGGACATCCCCAGGGGAAGGGTGGGGTCAGTCTTTGTCCTTCCTTGTATTACTTAACGAAGATGTAAAGGTCCTTTGTGGTGCTGGGATGTCCTGGATCTGAGTGACGGGCTTTCACCGTCTCCATGTTAGTCATTTTCAGGAGTCATAGTTGGATGTTGTTGAATTGCACTCCAACTATGACTCCTGAAGGCATCCCATCACCATAGGACCTTTACATCATCGTTAAGTAATAAAAGGAAGGACAAAGGCTGCTCCAAACTCATTTCAGTCCCGTCTACAATAACATCATCCTCCATCCATCCACAAGAAGACATTATTAATTGCAGAAAATAATTCTGCAATGAGTTTCGACGTAGCATTTTACTGACCGACTTCTGAACACAGAAAAAAACACTGGTTGGAAAACTGACCATCTTCGTGGACATTACATCCGTGGTGTGGTATACTAGCAACGCTTTACTCATAAAAAAGGCAGCACTTGATAATAATCGAAGAATTGCGTAATATCCCAAAGGTCCAGATGGTAAGCTACTGCGGAACAATGCAGAAACTAGTTGCAGGTTTAAAATTCGTTGTGACTGATAACCCACAGAATGCAGTAATAACTCACGGAACTGAAAAATATAAAATAAAGCTAGACACAGCACTTCACTACTCTTGGTCCGGCATATTGACTGACGCCCAGCATTGCATCATCATATAAGCGGACCGGGAGTAAAGTGATATGCTGTCTATAGCGGTTTTTATATATTTTAGTTTTAAGTGTCTACATGATTTTAGTTTGCGAGCAATTCCCCAACATCGTCTAAAAGAATGAAAATATTACCTTGTTTCCTTCGGTATGGTAAACTCCTCGATGTGGACCTGTAGATTGATTCTCGGTGCATCCCCATGCAGTCAGTGTTCTCGTTGTTTGGTTCTGGGAGATCCTCACACCCCGCCAACCGCACTGACAGTTTATTAATTAAAAGCAGAGCAGGTCCGGCTTCATGAGAGGCCCCACAACAATTCGAGCTCCAAGGAGCTCTCGAAAAGCTATTGCGAATTGTACAAAATTCAAATAAAAGTTTTTATTGTTGTTTTAATTTTTAATTTATTAATTCTAGAACAAAATTGACACAAATCAATCACGTATTTCACGTCATTTAAAAAAAATAACTCAAATACTAATAAAGTCTCAGTGATGAAAATTTTACCACTTGTTACTACACAACTATCGTCTTTTTTTGTGCAAATTTGGAATTTTTGAAGTGTGTCCCTTTTGAGATATTTGATGTTAAATTTACACGATTTTAGAAAAATCGCAATGTTTGCAAACCGACAAAAAATAAAGGACATTGTTCTCAGATCTGAAACTATTTTGGGAAGTTGTATACTATACCGTATAGCCTGTAGTGTATCCAGACAAAAGATTGAAGGTGAGTCTAAGTTATTTCGTTTACGAAAATAATAAAAGAAAAAGGATTTTGATGATTCAAACATCAATATTCAACGCTTTTTTTAACCAAGTATTAAAGTAAGCCTAAATGTCCACAGAACATAAAATAGTGTACATTGTATTATTTTTGATATTGTTTTTGTTTGAACTCAATATATTAAAAAAAATATATAGAGTTTAACGCAAACCTCTGAAAAGTGCAAAATACACTGACGCGCCTATACAAAATGGCCGCTACAAAAAACCTCAATAACTAACAAATTATTGAATGTCTGTTTGTAACACCCTGAATGTAGTACAAACTTCGGTAAAAAAATTAAAAATAAATAATTTTTGTCAGCAATCTTTCAAAACGAAAATAGCTTATTTGATATGGATTGATCCTGAAGAAAGTGCAAGGAAGCAATGCTTGATGACGTGACTCAATTGCTTATAATAATACTCACTCCTTCCCGCATGATTTCACAACATATCGTACACAGTTTCACCAGGCAAATACCAGGATGGTACCTTAAGAAAGGCCCTGGCCGATAAATTGCTCATCCTTGCCTTACCCAATCAGGACCTGAGCCAAAGATACTAAAAGGCTATAAATAAATTCAATTCAAATATAGCGTTGACAACATAAGAACCTTTAAGTGCGTTATATGAAGTTTAAAATAGCTTATTCTCCTTTCTGCCATTAGTTTAGAGTACCACCCGCAGTTTTTTTCACGTACTGGTTTGAACAAACGATGTTTATAAAACTACTCTTCGTTTTCATCCTTAAACCGTTTTCAAATTACCATTGGCGTGAATACAGATACAGATTAATGGATACAGCTTCACAGTTCCGATTCATTACTCCAAGAAGCGGTGAACTGAATGTTAGAAGTAATGTCACAGAGTAGAAGCACTTGTATTTGTAGCAGTGAAGAGGAACTGGTAACCCAATAACCACAATTTCACTAGTCATTTTACACAAGAAGTTTGAAATTAGGCCTAACATAATTTAATCCATCCTAACAAGAGAAAAAATAATCTAACCGGACTCATCTGTCATGCGCTAACCTTATCGGCTGTAATGAGTGCATAAATAACGCTCGGAACAAAATAATTTTCCATAAATCGGAGACAAAGTTAACGTAAATATCACGGTGGTGCAATTTGAGTGTCGCGTAAATGGAATAGCAATGTATAACAGTCTGTGATAGCAGCAAGACTACGTAATGATGAAAAACTCTAACCTGACTTCTCTATCCCGTCACAGACTACCTAACTGGCTGTAGTAGGTCATGGAAAGGCAAAATAAATAATTCATATTCGTGGCAAAATAGATAGTTTGACATAAATCGTAGACAAAGCTAACGAAATATTGCAATGCATGTAACAGTAGAGTGTGGAAAGTACAAACAACAACAACAACTTACAATGAATGCAGTTTGTGCGTAGTGCGTTAATTTACAGACTAAGGTTCATGAACGAACAAATGACGTGAGTTTCACAATTCTGAAGCCCAGTTGCACTATCTGCAACCCGAGATCTCGCACAGGAAAGGCAGGTATTTATTACTGATTGTAGATTAAGTTAGAATAATGAGGACTAGGTGATTTTTCATTAATAGAGTAGCAAACAAATATACTACTTGTACAACGTGACAAACAAAACATGTCAACCAGCTATTTGAAATGTGCGCACTGTTTTTTAAATTTATTTATGGCTTTTAGGTATCTCAGGCTCAGCCCGGGAGGTGTTGCAAGATAATCAAACAGAGCCTGTTTGTAGGTACCATCCCGGCGTTTGCCTGATGTGACCGACAGGAAACCCCTGGAAAATCCTCATCACGCAGTAGGATGGGTGGCCGGTGGGCGCGAACCCACGACCTTCCGAATGCGAATTGTGTGGTGGTTCGTAATAATCACCTTGTGGGATATTTCGAACTTAGCAAATTTCTCACCGTCTACCTACACACTGACTTTTACAATTTTCTTGTTCATCGACAGTCATAAGAAACGTTCTTCGCGCATTAGCTTAGGGTGGACCAGTTATCTACACTCTTGCTCTGCAGTTGAATGTTAAATGACTACCAAGTATTAAACTTTTCTTTCTGATCATCTTCCCTTAAGTTTCCATCGTCTACTGAAATGTCGATCTATCATCATCCATTCGGCCTGAGCCAAAAATACCTAACAACCTTAGACTAAAAGCACATTCAAATTGGAGTGTTTTTATAATACGCAATTCAGCAAACGTGTAAATACCCCCACTGTCAGAAATTCTGGGTGCGGCACGTGTCTTAATCTTTCCGTGTAGGTTGCAATAACAAAATTTTCTTGGTTTTTTCTTGAAGTTATTTCTCCCTCATTTCATGTGAGGTCAGCATGACAGCATGTTCATCACAGAGGGATAAGGTAATGACAGTTACAGCTTGGCGCGCTCATTTACGTTAAATTAATAAATACGCAATATCCTAGCTATCTTAAAACATCTGCACGCACTGAACAATATGAACTGACATATGCTTACCTCTAAACTATGCGTAGTAACTCAATTATGTTAGTTCAAAGTAATGTTGCAATAACCTTCTAGTACAAACAGGCAGTAAACAGTTGCCAAACGCGAAGCGTGCTTGCGAGCGTTACAAATTACTTTAGGATATAGCAATACGACCACATTCGAGATCATCCTGCCAGGTCATCCCCAGAATATCCCTCTAATCACAAAGCCGGGATTATCAAGGTAGGATTTCCTACGGACATCCTGGGTATGTCTCAATATCCCGTGCGACATTGTGACATCAATGGGACCTGTTCAGAACGTCCCATGGATGTCGGATGCTATTAGGATTGCCCGCTGGGATCGAACCCACGACTTCCTGAATGCTATGCCACTGCACGGCGGCTCGGTATAATAAATTTTATGTCGTGGAAATCTGAAATAAGCATGAAAGAGTGATATGTGCAACTTTTTGCGAGTTGGGACCAAGTATATGCAGTGTCTTTCAAACAACATGTACATCGCGTATTGATTTTAACTAATAATCCATCTTCGCACGCTCAAGATACGGTCTGTGTTTATGTGGCAAAAATACGTGTCATTTATAACAAAGTGTCGCCATAAATGTTTCTCCCCATGCCGCTATATTTATTATGTGTTGATTTACTCGAGTGAGCATCTAAGTAAATGATAATGACAGCTTACCGTAACACTTTTGGATTTCTGGTTACCGCTAGGTGTTTATAGAAGTGTCTGTAATAATTATTTGGACGGAAAAGTTGGCGGAAGCTGCGAGTCATAAAGTTTATTCGTTAAGGTTAGGTTAGCTTTGTCCGTTTGTGCTGAACCCCAACTGAAGATAACCCTAACGATGTGTAGGTGGTCTGACCCGCCTCTTGGATGCTCTTTGGATACTTCCCAGAGCGGAAAATCACCAGGTTCGGTATTATTTAGGATCTGATTTTCACATAAACTAACCAATATAAGCTACGGTAACCCAATCGAGCCTAACCTAACCATCACTATTTAAAACGATCCGGATTAGTATCTTGCAGGTCGCCTCTTAAACAAAATTTCGCCTTATCAATTATAAATGTTATTTTTAAACAAATTAATGTTACGGTAATCACTGTCTCTTACCATAATCTATCCTATTGTAAGTTAACGTGACCTTAACCAACGCTATTCCTGCTAACCTAGCGTGAAGAATCTTGAACAAAATTTGAAAAAGAAAAGTGTAGGTTCCATAGATGCCAGCCAGTAATAGCATCACATAAATAAATAAAGTTGAGAGAATGGTTGAAAATTTAATATTGGTCACCTTCATCCCATCCTGCGGTACTTTTTCCGGTGGCCGGAAACTGGTGTTATACATTATTAACATTAAATTCCAGTTAACAGCCATAATGAACAGGTACTGGGTCCACGACAAACTTTTGCACCAGTAATCCAGTCAGACAATAACTGCCATAATATTCAATAAACTTTTTTTTTCTACTGTGATCAGCGGCGCCAGGGTACTTTTTAAGGCATATTTTAGTTTTCCTTGTTTTTAATTTGAAATCAAAGGTTTGGATCAACCATATGAATGTGAAACCAGAGTAAATACATATACGTATTTACTCTGTGGTGAAACTAATTTCTGATCGAACATACTCGTTCAAGAATTACAACAGTAGGTTGTTTATTTCAACTATGGGAAGGGCGTAAGCTATAGTGTTGTTACCGCCCATACAATTAATTTTATCTTTATCTTATCAACTTTGAGAGGAAGTGGATATCAGATCTGGAGGTTTATGAGTATGCGTCGCGAGGCATCCACCCTTCAAAACAGGCTTCTTTTTAGTAAAAATTTCAGCCGCCTGTTATAAATATTATCTTAACAGGAAGTCCGTAAATGCAGTCATTCAACCGCTACATTTGGCTGAACTGAAAGGATCTTGGAAACTGTAAAGAAAATACTCCCTTTTCACCTCCCTCCCTCCATACTTTTAGATTATTTTCTTGTTTGGACGAAAATTCGGCGGTACATGACACAGGCAAGTTGAAAAAAAAGTGTGCCAAATTGGGCAGAGAGATGATAGTAATATTTGTTGTACCAAGTAGGAAACAAAAATATCTTGTGTACGGATGGAATATGATCCCTAGAAGGAAAGAAAACATGGTTCGTCGCTAGTTGACTAGAATGAATAAGCGCGGAAAAGGAGGAACCGAGGGAGGGGTAGTGGTATATCTATTCGTCAAATGACAGCAAAAACAATAATTGATTTTGAAGCTTGAAACAAGACAAGGGGCAATTGTCATCAGTTGCTACAAAGGAAAGGAGAAACTGATGGGAATCTAAGTAACGACAAATGATTAGGCTTCTTCCGTGAAAATTTAAGGTAGACTAATTTCCGTTTGCATAAACACACACAGACAATCATAATCAAAGATAATTTTCAATTTTTTAAATTTGATTTGAGGCTTAGCACCCGTCGATTCCCCACTAAGGCTTATGAACAGAGACATATGGAGGAAATATCCATGATCTTGTCATTAGATACAGTCCCGACGTTCGTCTGGTGAGACCAAGGAAAGGCATGGAAGATTCTTTTTCATAAATCCTGTTCAGGAATGAAGATATCATTTGTTTCTTTGTTTTAGAAATTGAAATCAAACGGACGGAGTAATTGTAACTCAGGTGGTTGAATGTTGTAGTAATATTTGAAAGGTCCTGAGTTCAAATCCAGTGGCCAGCCGTCTTGACTGAGGTTTTCCACGAGTTCTCAGTTTCATAAGGCAAATGCTAGGTATAGTACCTAAAATAAGACCGTTGCCGCTTCCTCCCTTATATCCTTGTTCGAACCCTTCCTATCAATCAGCTATAATGCCAATCGAAGAACCTTAATTTCCAAATAATAATAATAAGAAGAAGAAGTAAAAACTACCAAATGGGAAAACATTAACAATACTTTATCTTTTAAGAAACGGAAAATTTTGGAATATTTAAGAAATAGTAGAATAGTAACGCTCTAACCGTCAGATCTATAGCCTGTTTTTCAACATTCAAAATTTATAAAACTTATAAATTACAAGAAAGAAGGCAGAAGAGATGGTTTACTGCACATTTTTTATTTGAGACTTACGAATAGGGATGAGGACGGAAATGGCTACAGCCTTATTAGAAAATATTAGGTTTCATCCCGCCATACGCCAGGCGAGACTGAGGAAACCGCGGAAAACCTCAGTCAGGATAGCCGACCACTCTGTTTGAACCCAGGACAATCCAAATTACGTCCATGAATATGATGTACGTACGTGTTCTGAATGTCCACAGTACACCAGGAGTTGTCCGCATCGAACGTAGGGAGACGACCTCGCAACGTAATAAAATATAAAACATTGAATACATATAACATGGGTTTAATTAAGTTCACGATTGAACTACCTCCCGATTGAACGAAACAACTTTTTCACTGGGACAGGGACAAAGCGTTCTGCTGCTCAGTTGTTTATTGTAGGTAATACTCTTTTTTTCCATTTCCCTCTTACTTCAGTTACTTGAACCACAGCTGAATTTTTTAGAAACTTCCTGCTGGCTATAACAATGCCAAAAAAAACAACAACAACAATACCTTGTTTAATAAAACTGGATGAGCAACAAAGGGAGTTGTTTAAAAATTTCGATAAAATATCAATATATGAGGTGAGAAAGGTATTTTTATTTATTATTAATTAGATTTTCTTTTTCTAATTTTCTTTCTCTCGTTTTAGCCAACAATGGACACGTATTTCCTTTGATCCCTGGACCAGGGAATATTTTTGCAATTTTAAAAATCAGTAGTGGAGTAGCCACCACTGTGATTAATTCTGTGTTTTTTGCATTTGAAAGATTTTCGTAAATAAGTAGCATCCCAGAATTCCACTTTTGAAATATAGCAGCTCTCAAATACAAAATAAGTTTCGCAAATTCCTTCCCCACCCTTTCCTGATCTTTTTTATTATCATTTCTTTATGCTTAACAGGTTACATAATATTACTCCAACTCACAAGCTGATTTTAGTAAAAGTTGGTAACTAGGGCACCAGGCAGTTGGTTTTGGGGTATCTAGAAGTTGGTTTCGGGATCCGGGTGTCTATCGCCTTCGGAGGGGGGTGTGAGGTGTGTCTCCGGTTGTGAAATTTGCGTCTGGAAAAAAAATCTAATAGCGGAGGGAAGGGGGAGGTCCGGACCTCTACATGCGTCCGCCGCCAGGCCACTTTATCTTTTAGAAACGCACCACTGACTGTGATTACCCATGTTTCCTCTTTCAACGTGTATGCATTATCTATGGTACCACCTGCATATTAATATTAAAAGGTTCATCGATACATAACTGCGCTTTATCTACCTACTAACGATGTAGACAATGGATATTGAATGCATGTGTTCAACAGTTAAACACTGAATAAGTGAGTCTGACAAAAGTTTAGACAGTCAATGACAGTTTAGGGGTAAACAGCCCCACAGGGGAGGTCTGGCGGAATCACTGTATCAGCAACAGTTCATCTCGGAATTTTCTGTCACTGCAAACTGCACCACAAAACCGCGTGCTTATCAGAACGTCGAAGTTTACTATGTGGACAACAGATGGCAGCAAAACAGAATATACATTCAGTACCCGTTTAGTACAACAAAATGATTTTATGTTTAAACTACCTTAAAAGCGTAAATAACATAAACAAAGATAATGGAAGGTGAAAGCTACTTATAATGTGTATTGACAAAATAATGTTGTAAATTGACTTAAAGAATAAACTCTTACAGTAGAAATACTTTACTTTTAAGTACAAATTGAAAATTCGCGTTGTTGTGATAACTCTGGTTTCCCTTCAACACGCTTAAATCTTTCGCCTTTTACTAAAGATTTCCGTGGAGGGGAACAAAGATGAGTCTATAAATAATTTTTTTGTTTGAGGCCCAGTTTAAAACTGGGTCCGAAAATTTAATCAAAAATTAGAATTTCATAGATACCAAACTTTATTTTTTAAAACCGTAGGTTCTGTTTCTATTCTTTTTAAACTTTCTGTATCTCTCTGTGATCCCAATATTCCACAAACTTGGAAAAAAAACCGCGCTATTTTTATTTCAATACTTCCAAAACTGAAAGTGGCCGTTTGACTTGTGATTTTGGTTCTGAATCAACATTAACTGAAATAACGCGTCGTTGCCATGATCTTAACTGTATTTCGGCATTTCAAAATTGTGCTTATAAGTATAAATCATGAATGTTTTATGACAGAGATTCCGTCAGGATTTTCAGTTGGGGTGGTGTGTAAAGTCAAAATTGCTCTTTTGCATGGTTTCTATAGATTTTTACCGTAAAAAAAGAAAGTTGGTGTGTGCTCTCGAGGATTTGAGAGGGGGAGGAGTCTGGCGGAATCTCCCTCTTTTATAATGTACGTAGGTCAGAATTGGGAAAGTAGTCAAATCCGGTAGCAGCTTCGTAAAGTAAATTGGGGTAATGAGGTAGGAGGAAAGAACAAGGAATAATGTTAAATTTACGTATAATTGGAGAAGTACAGTAGAATCGCTGTAATCCGACTAGGCCCGGTTCAATATGTCGGACTACATACACTGTACTGTACATTGTAGATGACTTGACGTTAACCAGCGACGTGAACTAGGGCACCGGCAAAATTAACGAAGCCTGCGAGTCGTCTGCATACAAAAGGACGACCACGGAACAAATTAATGCGGCAAATGTTTACGGAAAAGCAACAAAATTTTTAAAGTTTATATTTATTTGAAATGAAAAACACTTACCTTATTTATACCAAGAAATCCATGTGTTGAGGTTATAACATAGGCTGCGTTGAATTCCCAGATGAGATACAGATAAGTGGGAGGAAGCGAGTTAAAAAAAGTAGTGAAGTTCGATCATGCGAAATACTCCAAATATACACATCACATTTCAACTGAAGTTTTCTCTCTCTCTTTTTTTTAACGAGTTTCCAGATGAATATAATTATACATAACATCATAACTAAATAAAAGTTTTAAAACGCAAGTTCCAAAGGAAACAGTCCATAAAATATATATACATCACCTTTTGGCTTCAGTTTAAAATGCAAGTTTCAAGCAAAACACATACACACACGCACTAAAGAGCATAACATTGCAATGTAGTCTATCCCCGGTTCACTTGTTTCACTCATGGTGTAACAGTAAGGATACTGCAATATCCTGTACTTCACTTGAACTTGGTTTTGTAATCCCTTGCTTATGCGTAACTTTCTTCTTCTTGGTCGAAAAGAGTTTTCTCTGTTTCTCTATGTTTCTCTTCGCTGTCGTGGATTTCGAAAGTAATTTGGTAGCTTTATGGGAACGCACTGCTTCCAACGTCGCTTCAAAATATGCAATTGCTTTATTCAAAAGTTGCACCTCTTCTGATGTATTGATCTTATGAAGGACATTTCTGAAGCGTACTTCAACCATTTGTTTTTGGGTTATTAAGGAAGTGTCAGAATTTTGCTTTTTAGATACTTGCTCCAATATTCCTGTTGTTTCACAGTCCACATCCACACGCAAACTTTCGCTATCGGAGCCTTCTTGTTCAAGATTTGTTTGTTCTCTAAGTAGGCAGATGCAATGAATATGTTTGCACACATTCCATTTAATGCTTGAATCCACGCATGAACAAGTATATTTGTGTATACATGAGTTACACTCTGTACAAAATAGTTTACAATTGCACAGAAGATCATTTTCTCGAACGAAATAAAGTTCTTTAACATCAGATGATGATGGTATTCTCCAACCATTTTCTTCCTTTACTACCAGGTCTTGATTAAGCACAAAACTAGACTTATGTCTCTTTCTAATGACCTTTAGCTTGCTTGTCAATTTTCCTTTATGGAGAACAATTAGTATATCGAAAATTTTGTCTTTTAGGAAATACATCAACGCATGAATTGCCTTGTTAAGAGGTTTTACGCATTTCCCGTGAAGATAAATGTATTTTATTGTGTTGTGCATTCTTCCAATATGCATATTTGTATTGAGACCACTGTTAAGGCGGTAACAATAAGCCCAAAATCTTGCATTCGCGGAGTAATTTTGTCGAAAGTATGCACAAAATTCAGTTGTTTCACGATCACTACTGAGCAGTTTTACTACGCCAGAGAGCATCATTTCGAAAGCAGCAGAATCCGTTTCTTGCATTAAGGTTCGAATCATTTTATACACTTCTGCTTGCTTCTCCTTATCTTTAACTTTAGACATGATATTCTTCCTCCATGCTCTATCCACATGCCATGTGCAATAGAGTCTCATTGTTGCAGCTTCCATGATAGAAATCCAAGCATTATAGAAAGACTCTGCTAAATCGGACATAAAAACTTTCGGGGAAATTAAACCACTCTCGTTCTTAATGCACTGGAGAAACAGAGAAAGTACTTCCTGATCACTTCTGTTAGATATGAGGAAAGCACAAGGAAAGCCCTGTCTCATATCGTCTAACACTAGAAGTGTAATTAATTCAAAGTCATAGCTATTTAAACCATGAGTACCGTCAATACACACGCAATCATTACCGTATTTTTTCAATATTTCAATCTGGGCATTGTTCATGATAATTAACACAAAATCATCTTTTTTAAGAACTGGGTGATCTTCACTGACAACCCCTTGAGGCTTATAAAATAATACACAAGGACTGTCACTGGCTTTCACCTCATTCACCCAAGATTTGAGACTTGTTCCGTCCTCTTGGTGCCTAACAGATTTTGAG
>JAGDQP010030737.1:0-22407 GCA_022664845.1 Lepisma saccharinum | reverse complement strand
CCTGTTATAAGTTCACCATTCCAATCTCGAATTTTATAAGTCACTGGATTATTTTGAATACACTGATCCACAATAAATATTTCACGAGACCATTTCGGTAAATATCCTTTTTCCAATTTATGTTTATATTTACTAACTCGAACATAATCTCGCGCTTGAAATTTACATTTCTGCTTAACTTTCTTTTCTTGTCCATATAATTTTTCCCAAATTTCATTAACATTAGAATCATTTACTTGCACAGGTGCATAATGAATGGAAGAATATTTCGTATGATTATAACTTTATACAAGATCTTGCAAAATATCAATATAACGATAAGTATTTTCAGCAGTAAAATATTTATATATTTTTCCTTCAAACTACGAATATAACGTTCTATGAAAGCAGTTTTAATTTCAGAATGTACACTATAATGATTTACTTGATATTTTTCAAAAACACGTTTCACATGTTGATTATAAAATTCTGTTCCTAAATCAGTTTGACAATGAAGTAAAAGTAACTTATTTTTAGTGAATATTGATTCTATTGCTTTAACCATGATAGGGCCCGTTTTATTTTTAACAGGAATACAAACAGCATATCGACTAAAAGCAACTATGCTACATAAAATATATTTATATCCATCATTGTATTTTGATACGTTTTGCATATCTGCTAAATCCATTTGTAGTAATTCATTAGGCGCATTAACATAATATTTTACGGGGAAAATGTTTACGTGCAAGAGCATGTAAATTGTATGTATCTTGTGAAGCTAACCATTTTCTTACCTTTTTCTTAGAAAGACCAGTTTTCTTCTTTAACTTGGAGATACTAGCTAAAGAATTTGAATTTGCATATGCATAATAAATTTTATGAAGTGACATATTTAAAATTATATTCTTTATAATTTTTAAATAATGAAGAAAAACATTTCTTTATTCCTTGACTAACGCTGTTCTTCTTTTTCTTTATTCCAAGACTAACACTATTCTTCTTTTTCTTTACTATAACATTAATAGAATTCTTCTTTTTCTTTGTTACTTGATGGACAGTATTCTTGTGGTTTACTATTTTAATAGAACCTGTGCCAAATTGAAAATTAAGTAATTCTAACGGAATATTAATATTTTGTAATAATTCTTTAAAATCTTGAATGCCAACTGGATTTCTAGGAGTCTTTCGAGTTCTTACTACATCATTGATAAGATCAGTGATATTTGAACCTGGAACGACTTTCTTATCTATGGATACTGCCCCAGTTTGATTCCAACTGATACGATTGGAAACCTGCAGGAGATTTAATAATACTTGAGTCTTTTTAGCAAATTATTTTGGTACTGAATTGACAATATACTGAATCATGGGTAACATGTTTGAAGATTCAGAATTGTAAACGGGTAAAACAAGTGGTTTTTGAGACTGAGGAGTATATTCTAAATAACGATGTAATGCTTGTTGATACATTTTCCATTTTTCATCTATAGAAAGATCACTTCGTTTTAAAATTTCATCCATTTCATTATCCAAACGTGTTTGATGCGATTTTACAGACTTCATAGTGGAATACATTTGCGCACCTGCATTTTCTGGAATGAGTACCATTTTTTGAAACTGCGAAGACATCTTAAGTATTAAAAAACTTCCAGCCACTGCACTCAAGATTGGAGCTAATAATAAACGTAGAAAAGCACCACCTTTTTGCATTAATAATTTACGTTTCTTTTTTAAACTTGATCGCTTCAGAGAGAGTGAACGTAATATGTTCTTATGTCGACGCAACCTTTGCTTCTGACGAGGAGAGAGTTTAAAGTTACCATTTAATATATTTTTACCTACTTGAGCAATAGTTCGAATAACACCACCAGATGCATTTTGAACTAATGCTCTACGCTTGTTATTCTTACATTTACAAATTGCACGGAGCTCATTCAGATGATGTTTTATGGTTGACATGTTGATACCAACTGACCTGAATTGGTTTATTTATGTCTTTTACATGTGCATAGATGGTCATAGTTTCATCTGGAAATATACTTGTACGTAGACGTAGAGCATCCGGTGTAGACTGAGTTAAATCGAAAAGTAAATATGAATGAGGTTCAGCAGTAGCATTTTCAAACACTTGAATTATATCTTTACTATATTGTGGCATAATTTGTCTTGCTAAATATTGTATTTGCAACTTATCTCTAGGATTCTTAAACGGAATGATATAATGCGCGTTTAAGAATACATCACGTGCATATTTTCCTTTAGGAAATAAATTTTGAACTATAAAAATAACAGTTAGATTCTTATGATGGGCGAATTTAGTAAAAACTTTTGAAACATCAGCATTAGTTTCACTCATAAGATCATCAAGGATTAACAAAGAATTTTCCTGAATTTCAAAAGTATTCATTTCAGGAATTCCAAAATGAAATCGTATATTACTTATTTGATTAGATAATTTAGGTATCACAGCATCATAGCACCAAACTACATGTATTTCCTTAAAATGAGTAGAAAATATCATTTCACGATAAATTAATAATCTATTTACAAAATAACTTTTCCCAGCTCTGCTGGGACCTGAAACGAGGATAGTGGCAGGATGAAGGAAGGAAAGCATCATGAGCTAGTCACAAAAGAGAAATGAACTAGTAGTCATTACTTCGTTTTCTTTTATAACGAAAAGGAAGTGTTTCGAATTCATGATGAAGTTTTCGTTTACTTGGTACATTCTGATGTGTTTTTATTTCTGACCTAGATATAATTTTGAATCCTGGCTTCCTATAGATACCATTAGGATTACTAATGATTTTCTTTTCATAATCATGTTTAACTAAATTTAGAAAATGATCAAAATCAATAATTTTACGTGGACGACAATTTAAAGTGATTCCCCGAATTTTAAAAGTGGGTTTAATATTTCCAGTCTTAATTTCCCTCTCCTTATATGAATAATTCTTCGGCCCTAACCCAATGAAAATAGGGATCTCCCACCCCTCTTTGATCTCATTAGTTACATTTCCTAAATAGTTCCCTGTAGGAAGCAATAGAGGTTGATTTCTCTTTTGTCTGTGGAAGATAGAATCTGTATCTGAATAGATAACATTTTCTATTCCCACCTTTTCTAATAAACCATATAATTCCAATCTAGCCCATGATGAAATAAAGGCTGATAAGATAACATTACAAAAAGAATTAGGTGTATTTACATGTTCTAAATCCCTATATGTTACTAACAAGGCATCTTCTCCGATTAGAAGTACATTTTGTACTTCAAAGTGAGGTGTTCGGAGAATATCCAAGAAGGATTTAACATCATTAACTACTCTGGTCTGTGCTAAATCAGTTCTTTGTCCCCGCTGCCCAAACAGAGAATTTAAAAACAGTTTTGCAATATAGGGCAAACCAGGGTTTTCACTGATGTTATCAGGATTGAGTTGTATACCTTCATGCTCCGCATACTCCTCAATATACTTCTGTTTTTCATCCTCACTAACACGCCGAGATGGAAAACCAGAAGCTTCCTGTTTCATCTTCAAGAAGTTATTACCATAATCTTCAAATAACCCCTGTTTCATCTTGAACTCATAAATTTCATAAGTATCAAGAATAGTATAACCTTTCTTCATACTTTCATGCGATTCAGGAGTACAAAACGTGCCGGTGAAGCAGCGTTGATCAACAGTATGGTTACAATCATTACTATTCATTTCCTCCATACAAGTACGACAGAGGCCGAATACAAGGCGTCCATTCGCATTATACGGAAGCAAGGGAATAGCAAGATCTTGAGGAAGAACCTTGCAGAAAACAACTCCGTGAATTTGTTTGGGATTATGACATGATTTCCCTCGATAAATGGTAGGCTTACCAATAGGGAGAAGTTTCTTTTACATGACATATGGATATAAACTGCATATATCGACATAACGAATAAATTCGTCTTCAGGACACTCATAAAGTGATCTGAAGACTTCCGTTCTATCTCCCTTGAAAGACTCTTTGGGCACTAATCCACCTTCAATATTTTTACAATGATCTTTAATAAACTGCCGAATATGTAGATTTTCCTTGACTTGTCGATCCCAATCACATTCATAGATTTCTACTAGTTTTAGACCACATGTTCCTAAATATTTCTTTCTCCTCATTGTGGCAATATGTCGGTCATTTAATGATTCATCATTTGTGCCATTTAAAGGCACATGGCGACCTTGCTTAATGCATGAATGACCATGATAAAAGCATCCATAAAATTCATAGGCAGTACGATAATTCTTATCATACCCGTGCACTTTAAATCGTCCAAATTGAACTTCATCTCCATTTTCAGCCGTATGAATAGAATGAATAGAAACATCATTTCCTATGAATTCCATGTACTTTAACCATTTTAATGCTTTTTTACTATGAGAGTTACATTGTCGATACACGAACGGGGGAATTATAGGAATACTTTTCTCTTCTAAATATAAAGAGCGAAAGCATTCCATAGCACATGCAGCAATAGTACTTAGTTGAAGAAAACACTGGATCCCATCAGTCTTTTTTTTCAATTAAGTCTGAGAATTTAATGACCCCCTCACATAATATTCGAACATCGTTCCTACAGTATTCTAACATCTCATGTTGTAAGTTAAACGTTAGATCTTTTTGCACACACTCCTTATGCCAAACCTCGAAAGCTTCGCGTTCAGTTTCTGATTTACCATCATCATCAAAAAGTTTAAGTTCGGGCCATGCTGCATCATAATCTTGATTATCCTCAGTATTCAATAAAAACGGGAAATCTCCCTTTAAACTTTCAGCTAATTCCATGGTTGCCGGTAATTTAGATAATTTTACGGACATGAATAAATACGTATCTTTAAAATTAATATTGCGTATACTCATCTGGATAATTTTCGCACCTTGGCTAATTATTTCAGGAGTGATCTTTTCTTTTTGAATGAGTGCACGCGCAACAAACACGGAATTAAATTTCGCGGCGTTATGCGCTAGACAGACTACTGAATTAAACTTGTTACCTTGCTGGAGAACATGTTTTACAAAACTCTCTATATTGTAAAACACAAAATCTCTTTCACCTTGTGAATTACCACATTTAAAGCATTTGTAATTCTCCTCCATATTATTCTTACATTTAAAACAGCGGTGTGAGGCACATATTAGGTTTGGCCGGTGTTCACGTTCACCTTTTTCATTCGGATTGAGTAGCATGGTCTCAATATCATATACGATAGAACAAAAATCAGTTTCTGATTTCGATTTCGTCTTTTGTACGAAACAGAAATGATCCTCATTAACGTACAACTTGCAGATAGTGCAGAATCGATCTCCACATACATGAGGGTTATTACTCTTTCTCTTTCGGGTATCAACCTTTACTCCACACTGATGACACAATTTTACATAGTTACATACAGGGTTTCCCCTCGCCTTCGTATTATGGTTATTATAAACATGATTGCGAGGGGAAAGTTCTTAAACAAGTATTACAATTAATGGATCTCTCCTCATCAGAAGTTTCAAAATTATGATACTCCTTGCAATGTTCGCAAAGGTATTCACACTTATGTTTACTACGACGTTCATATGGCTTCAAACAATCTCTACAATAACCCTTACTTCTTACAAAGGCTGTAATAGTCTCAATAACGTCGAAATGCTGGTCATGGTAAAATAAAAATAATTTGTTTCTGGTTTGCACATTACCACTATAAATTACCTTAGGGTCTCGATTAGCTGCTTTTAATGCATATACTACAATCTGGAATCGATTACCATAATAATCTTGGAATTGATCAATATCATCAATACTCCCACCGAAACTTGAAATATTAATATTTGCTCATTTACAAAGATCTTTAGCTTCCTTTTCTTAATTCTTAGGATGCTCCTTCATATATCGTACCTTATTATACTCAGAAAGCGCTTTCTTCTCTGCCATAATTAAAGCTCTTGATAAAGAATCGTATGAATTGGCTCCCAATTTACGCACTGGAATAATGTGTGCTTGTAAGTACTCCTCTAGAGGTAAATACTTATCATTATTCCTCTTTTTCCTTTCGCCTTGTCCGCGAATAGGGTCGGATATGTTAGCCTTAATGATTACACAATCAGCTAACAGGAAAGATTCATTCGAGTTGAGAACATTCTCAATCGAACGCAAAATATGGTCGGTAGTTAAATGGATTCGTCTACGCCACGGAATAAAGACATCTTTCCCGTTGACGTCATTGCTACTTTCTATACTGAATCCGAACCAGGCTTGTGGATCAGCATTAGATAATAAATTAGCTAATGCAAATTCAAAAAGTTTCTCAACATAATCACTCGGGGTTAACCTAGAGGACCCGGCTTTCGCACGTATGGAGATTTCCCTACCTTTGACTGGAAATTTACGAACCCGCGCACGCGTTCATCTATAATTTCAAAGTAATCATACCCTGTTTCCTCTTGCACTATCTCTGAATTCACATCTTTTTCAACTTCCTTAATTCTATTCAATATATTTTCTTCCGTCTTAGGACTTAATTGAGTTCCCCAACCCTCGTAATAATCATAGGCCTGGTCACATAACTCATTACACTTTGGAGAAAAAACACAGTCCGTATCACACGAAATTATATCAACAATCGCTGAAGTAGAAGGAATAGCTGGAGGAGGCATAAATGAAGTAGAAGCTACAGGACTGCAAATAGGTCTTGCTGTAGTTACGAATGTAGTTGCCTGTGTTAATACAGACGTAACTACATTGCCAGGAACAGAAGTAGTAGTAGAAGTACAGGATGAAGTTATTGAAACAGGCAATGAAGTTATAGTAGAAATAGGAAATGAATCTCCAAAGGAGAGAGAGTACTCCCGACTGTGAGGGACAATATTCAATGAATCATCTGAATTCATAGAAACATATACTTCTTGAATATCATCTCTCACAACCGGAATCAAGCTGAAGAGAAAAGCGAGATGTGGGTGAAGCATTCTCCCATTATTCGCGTCAATGGGATTAGTTAGCAACATATAATGTTGGAAAGCCATACTTGCATTAGAGGGGGGAGTTAAAGAAACCAGCATTACCTAGTTGAATTAAATCGTTTACATGAAGACATGCACCAAATATCTTATTCAAATTAGAGTGGGATAGAAGGCGAAGATGAAATAGAAAGTTAAAAACATTACCAGAATGTCTGGGTAGTATTCCCTGCACGGCTAAACGACACAATTCCACCCACGTCTCATACATTGAGTCACAGTCGGCCTTCTCAGCTAGAATAAGATGATCCGCACTGGTGAGTCCGGTGGTACAATCCATTATTGATCTTCTTCAATTCCTTATGCAAAAGTTGATTCCTGTAAACAATATATAGAAATTAACATGTTATTCATAAAAACAAACTCATACTTTAAAAATCGACTAGATAATTTCTGTGTTTAAAGATGTTCCTCATCTATTATTTTAAGAAAAGTTTAATTGATTATGTTAAAATCATTATATAATTTTTCACTCTATGTCATACACAGGTATTAATAAAAAAAAGCGATATTGAGAAATAATACAAAAGGTTCACAGAATAGGTGAAAAGTTAAAACTTGATAGAAAACTGGAATTAACCTCTGTGTGAAGTTTCTCTTGACTAGTCACACAAATAGTAAAACCACATTTTTACCATTGGGCCAACGAATTTTTTACCGTTGGGCCAACCAATTTTTACCATTGGGCCAACCAATTTTTTACCGTTGGGCCAACCAATTTTTTACCGTTGGGCCAACCAACTTTTACCATTGGGCCAATGTTCTTACCGAAATTTTCTACCGTTCGGCTAATCAATTTCTTACCACTCTTATAACTACATCTTTATTGACATTTTACTATTCAAATATTCACATTTTCTTACCATTCTGCCATGCACATTTTCTTACCCTTCTACCATTCACATTTTCTTACCGTCGGCCTAATCATATTTTTATTACAATTTTACTTCTCGTCAAACCACATTTTTAATTGAAATTCATCATTTGCGGATACATATTTTAAAAATAAATATCAACCGTAACAGATCATTCCTTTATGAAAAATCTATTTACCTTAAATCAAATGTTTCCTTTTTCAGTAAAAATCTGGAGACAGTAATTTAAGAAAGGTCTTCTTAAAAATGTTTCCAATATATATGGTCTAAATTGAAATCTGAAAAGAAAAAATAAGTTATTATTATTATTATTATTATTATTATTATTATTATTCACTATTCATATATAAACTTCACACACACACACATACACACACACTTTCTACATAATACTAATAAACATTCTTTATACAACATTCTTCTAAACGAAAGAGATATCTTAGTAATATACTCTAGATATCCTAACTCACACTGTGAATACCTCAACATAACATTCTTTATACAATATTCTTCTAAAAGAAGGGGATATCTCATTAATATACTCTAGATATCCTAACTTTTAGTATGAATATTTCAACATGACATTCTTAATACAATATTTTTTCTAAAAGAAAGGGATATCTCAGTAATATACTGTAGATATCCTAACTTATACTATGAATACCTCAACATTTACGCTTCACATTTAATTTTAATAAAAGAAATCAAATTACCTTTAATTCAAGTTTCACTCAGCTAGAAGAATAAGAAGAAGGAACAGAACACAGTGTACTCTTCACTTTCTTTTGAAACCCTAAAAATGAAAAGTTAATTATCATTAATATTTTAAAAACAGTCTAATTGATTATGCTAAAGTTACTCTCAATCATACATAGTTATAAATAAAAAGTACTACTCTGAAATACTACAAAAGTTTCACAAAATAGCTGAAAACTCTATAGAAACCCTCATTTCACCTCTGTATGAAGTTTCTCTTGATCACTCACTCAAATCGTAAGGAAGATGATTTAAATGACTACTCAGTGTCTTCAATATAAGCCCTGTTCAAAATCTTCCTGCATCCTTTCCCTTCCTCTATCTACCGTCCTGAACCATAGATACCCCAAACATAATAAATAAAGAAATAAAATTTAATTTCAAAGTAAAGTCTATACACCTTAATAAAAGAATAGATCATTCGCATAGCAATTGTTAGGTCTTGAGTCCGATTCCCAATGGCTAACCATTCTGAGTTTTTTTCAATATAAACACTACCCAAAATTTTCCAGCATTCTTTCCCTTCCTCTATCTGCCGTCCTGAGCCATAGATGTCTGAAGACCAAGTCTGATTCACTGCATCTGATCATCTTCTGATTTTCAGCGGTTGCACCAGGCAGATACCAGGAGGGTATTTCATACTTTCCTCGTAAAGTCGAATATAAGTTCGAAAATTTCAGAGAACCTGCATAAAAAAGTCTAGCAGAATCGCTGTTCGTATGCCTCCCAGTGGCTATAGATGTAAACCGTTTACTCATGAGGTCTGATCACTATCAAGCTTTTGTCGTAAAAAAAGTTCGAATGTGTTCGAAAAATTTTAGAGAACCCCCCACAAGAAAGTCTAACAGAATCGCTGTCCGCATGCCTCCCAGTGAGTATAGATGTAAACCATCCACTCAAAAGTCTAGCAAAATTGCTACCCTCATGCAAATGGTAGAATGATGTCTTCAATATAAGCCCTACCTAAAACCGTCACACATCCTTTCCCTTCCTCTATCTACCGTCCTGAACCATAAATACCCCAAACATAATAAATAAAGAGATAAAAATTTAATTTCAAAGTAAAGTCTATATGGCCTTAATAAAAGAGTAGACCATTCGCATAGCATTTGATACGTCCTGACTCTGATTCCCAATGACTAAGCATTCTGAGGATTTTTCCACACTCTCACGAGACAAGTGATAGAATGATGTCTTCAATATAAGCCGTAGCTAAAACTATCGTGTATCCTTTATCTTCCTCTATCTACCGTCCTGAGCCATAGATGCCTGAAGACCATAGATAAATGTAAGTCTGATTCACTGTATCTGATCATCTTCTGATTTTCAGCGGTCGCACCAGGCAGATACCAGGAGGGTATTTCATACTTTCCTCGTAAAGTCGAATATAAGTTCGGAAATTTCAGAGAACCCGCATAAAAAAGTCTAGCAGAATCGCTGTTCGTATGCCTCCCAGTGGCTACAGATGTAAACAATCTACTCATGAGGTCTGATCACTATCAAGCTTTCATCGTAAAAAAAAGTTCGAATGTATTCGAAAATTTTAGAGAACCCCCCACAAAAAGTCTAACAGAATCGCTGCCCACATGCCTCCCAGTGGGCATAGATGTAAACCATCCACTCAAAAGTCTAGCAAAATTTCTACCCTCATGCAAATGGTAGAATGATGTCTTCAATATAAGCCCTACCTAAAACCGTGACACATCTTTTCCCTTCCTCTATCTGCCGTCCTGAGCCAAAGATACCTCAAAACGTAATAAATAAAGAAATAACCATCCTGAGGTTTTTTTCCACACTCACATAAGACAAATTCTAGAATATTTTATTCTATATAAGCCTCTCACCAAAATCTACCTACATCCTTCCCCTCCCCTCCTCCTTTATCCTCCACCCTGAGTCTTAAATGTGTAAGGCTATAAATAAAATAAATTACATTCAAATTGAAACTATCATAGTAAAGTGTAGTAAAACAACACAGTTTGAAATCGTTTAAAATGGTAAAACATTACATTTATGAAGTTTTTTCAAATCTATTTTCTCTAAAAATAAAAAAAATATTTACCTTTAATTCAAATTTTCCTTCAAGAGTCAGAACACAATAAAATCTGAAGTGAAGAACGTTTTTTAAGAACTAGTAAAGGTAAAATGCTCTCCTACTTTGATATAACAAGTTCAATGTTACTCGAAATAATGATTATTCAATTGAACAGCTTAACATTATATAGGAATTTATTATCTATAAACTACACATGCTCTACATCACATGTGTTTATATCTGATGTTATTCAGTGTCCTTATTTCATCAGCTTTCAATTCAATGTTAAATATCACTCACAAACATTATTCAAATATCTCATGTTATCCGCTCTCTGTATTACATCAGCTATTGACTTCACTGCTACAATATCTCCTTCAAACATTACAAAGACGCATCATATCTTCCCAAAACACTATCCAAGATTTACACAGATAGTGAGCAGTCTTTCACTGGCTTGTTTGCATTTTCATCAGACGTCACGAGTTTGAGTACACGCTTTCATCAAATAATAGTCAAGACAATGTTTCAATCTTCAAACAAGATTATACACAAGCCTCATTTCTTCACGTGAATTTAATCTTCTGTAAATTAGGTCTATTTTATCATATATTTAACTAAGCCGGAAATTAAACTACAATGGTTTGAAAAACAAGTATCATACAAACTTTCTGATCTCATTTCCTTTACTTATTTCATCAGATTCTACGCTCGCTGTTAACATGTCATAGCTGATTAATCTCAACATTCCATCAACCTAGACTTTAATTTGGAACGATTTCAAAACGAGTATGATAGTTCGTGTGCAAATCAGAGACAAGATTACTTCAGTTTAAACCTCTTTCCTTACTGTTCAGTCGTTTTCTAAATCGGTCTGTAATTTCACCTTCACAAAACTTTATAGATGAACAACATTATCCTCCATATTAAAAAGGCTGAACTTCATAGCAAATCATCAAAATAAAATATATGATAACCTCCTAATACTATCAGTTCATCGGGGCAGGTCCTTTGCCACAAGTTCAGTCTTCCCAATATGCATACTAACTCAACAAAATAAAATGTGTTAACCTCGTAATAAAAACAGTTCATCGTGAACTTGCCCTTTGCGTCGGACACACTTTTTGTTGTTTTCGGTACAACACTCCTAATACTATCAGTTCATCGGGGCAGGTCCTTTGCGACAAGTTCAGTCTTCCCAATATGCATACTAACTCAACAAAATAAAATGTGTTAACCTCCTAATACTATCAGTTCATCGTGAACAGGTCCTTTGCGTCGGACACACTTTTTGTTGTTTTCTGTACAACAAGTTCCGCCTTCCCAATATGTATAGTAACTCATCAAAATAAATGTCACAAGTTCGGCCTTCCTATTATGTAACTCTCCTAACACTATCAGCTCATCGTGCCAAGTCCTTTCTAACAGGTTCAATTCAATATGCATAGTAAAATTTTTTTTTAATTATTTGACCTGCCATGTTGCCATATTTCTTCATTGACCTGTGCGGTGTTGCCACGTCAAATCAACAAATAGTGTGTCCTCTACTACTATCATCACATCAGTGTCACAATTAATGGAAACAGTAGCTAGGATGGAGGCAGTCTACCTTAGTTCCGACTTCCGTCGCGACAAACTTGACAGGCCACCTCAAGTTCACTAGACACGCCCACATAGAGTATCCAACGCGGAACCAATCCCGTCCACAAGCCAGATGGGTGACGAGCCACAAGACAACCCAAGTACCGTAGTAACCGACGGGAAACTAGACGAGAGTCAGGACAACAGATTCGGCGTGGAAGTAATCGCAGGGGAAGAAGAGGACCTGGAAACCGTTCTTAGACCCCAGCGATTGGACCAGGAACAGCATCTTCAGCAGGAAAGGCACGACATTACTCCCGAAGAGTGTGGTGAAAGTACCAGAACCTCAGATAGAGAACCGCATTTCCGACAAGGACACGACACGCATCAAGCCATTAGTAACTCTTATGGAAATTTTAATAGTCAACGTCAAGCAAACCGGCCAAAAACTAGAGGAATTGCTGGGACCTACTCCCGAAGAGTGTGGTGAAAGTACCAGAACCTCAGATAGAGAACCGCATTCCCGACACGCATCAAGCCATTGGTAACTCTTATGGAAATTTTAATAGTCAACGTCAAGCAAGCCGGTCAAAAAACTAGAGGAATTGCTGGGACCTCAACCAGCCAATTGGAGTTACCAAGATTTCAAACGTTGTAGCTAAGACGTTACTCCGTGCATGAATGAAGATTTGATCATACCAAATATTGCCAATATAAACAATTCACCAGAAAAATATCAACAAATGTCCGAACTGAAAAAATTCAAAGTAAATTTTACTAATTTGAACCTTAGTACCTGGGAATATTTAGATAGTGGAAATGTTATCATAGATGATAGTTCTGAAGATGAAGAGGACCCTAAACAAGGAGATGTGCCCACATGTCTAATTGAAGTTTCATTGTTTGGGCACAAAGGAATAGCACTTCTGGACTCAGTTGCCGGATGTTCAATTATAAATAAAGCATTTTACGACCAAGTTTCCAACATAGTATCTAGACGAGTCCTAGGCAAAGCACCCAACATAATGATTCTTGACTAAACGGGTAAAGGAAAACGATCAATTCTTGGTCTAACAACACTGCCCATTAATATCCAAGGCAAGGTCACTTCAGTCAATTTCTTCGTCGCAGAGGTCGTCCTCTCAACCAGGATCTTCTACTTAGAGAATATCTCCAAGCTTCTCAGATCATTTTGGATTTTTAATTTGGTGAGGAAAACGTCGACATCGAGAGGAGAGAGACAGTCATTCCCCTGGTCACCTCTACGCATATGGAAAATGTGAATTTCCGAACCCACAGCTAGCCGATGGAGAGTAGCTGTGAGCGGGACTCTACGAGCCTCTCGTCAGAAGCGGAGAGTGAAGGCGTGATGTCAACATGGACCTTTCCCGCCGTATGCTGTGATCGGGATGCGAAATACTTGAGATAGTATCTGAACGACTCCGAACTTTTGTAGATGACTGGATGCCAAGAAGCTTTCAACTGTGCTCGAGAACAACATGGACCAGGAAATGTCTAAGAAAAAGCAATCCGGCTAAATCAAGCGCAAGCAGAAGACCAAACATTTTCGAGAACAACTTCATTTGAAAGAAGTTGAAGAAATAGGAAATGAAACATTACTAGGCAATCTCTCATGTTTGGATCGAGAATGGGAAGACTTTCCCAGGGAAGTGCAATAAATACGAATATCGTATACAGCTGGATACAGAAGATCCATAAAGAGTTTGCTCGTTTCTGGAGAGTGTTTTAGAAAATTTCTCATGTGGATTGGCCGAAGCACGTAGCTGAGATCACGTTACTGTTGAATTATTCCCTCTCGAAGTTAGCAACCTCCCCTGCGTCGTTGATGTTGAACATTGATGTATCAACACCGATTCTAGAGCACTTAGGTATTCGAACAGAGGAAGTAGTCACTAAAGCAGATGGGATCAACTAGTCCGGAACTTTTAATGGCTGACATTAAACGAAAAGACAAGATCTTCAAAAGAAATCGAGCGCTGAGTCAAGATCAAGGATTTAGCCGAAAGCTTAAATATGACGACCTAGTGTTTTAAAACAACATAACACAAGTAGTTTGGTTAATAAGAAGATCAAAAAGTGGCTCGAGCTCTACAGATGACCTATGTCTGTACGAAAGCTATCAATGATAACGAAGTTGAACTCCTAGATCCTGTCTCGGTAGAATGTATTGGCTCAAGTCAGTCCAGCGTTGTAAAATTTGGCAACCAACACCAGAAAGTAGAAAAATGTGGACAGAAATGGCAAGAAGATACGCAATTCCACCAAACGTTCCCAACGACGTCAAGCAACAAAGAGACGATGAAATCACAGTACATTACTTCGATCGGGAATTCTGTGACCCAGAACAAGCAAACGAAAGCACAAAAAGAAGTAATGAAGTGTGGCAAAACCTTAACAATGCAGTCTGTTGTAAAATAAAAGATCACCATCAAGAAAGACCGGTGGAAGCTCAATGGGTAGATTCTTTTAATAGTAAAATTCTATTTTGCGATTTCGCAGATCCATAGTATATTAATTGTGTATGATGATAATGTTAGGTGATTTTCATGATATATTTTGAGTAATGCCATATGCATGTAACAACATATAGAATGTGAGCGTATATTTGTACTGTAATGTTTGTTGTTTGACTGTTAGGCGTACAGTGAAGCAATTCTTCTGGAAGAAGGAAGTATTATTTCTTACAACTCCATACAATAGCACCTAGCATATCTTATAAACTGCAGTAAATAAGGCCATTTCAAATATCCTAGCATAGCGGAACTTAACATCATTGATAAATTTAACTTTACTTCATCTAAGACATAGTATGTACACTTTTTACAAAAACAATACTACTTTTACCGAAGATGCAGACGTATCTACATGATAGTTTGTGCAGGGTTCGCTTTACATAAACCAGAAGTGCCTGTAGAGAAACTACATAATGAAACTACATTTTTCTTACAAATAGAAAAATATTTTTTAAAAACCATTAGATTGTTTCCATCTGTTCTAAGGTACTGGTTAATATTTCAGAAATCTATCACCTTTTTTGTTAATTATAAAAAAACTAAGTACATGATGTAATCAGAGACCAACCTTTGATTTAGATAGTTTGATTTCTTCACGTATGCCTTATGTCTTTACGGAATCGGTCTAGTAGATGTTGATATAAACGGGAGAGTTAATAAAAGTGAAAGATTTTCAACAGGGAAAAAGCATGGGGATGAAAATTCGTCGAATAGAACAATCTCTGAATTTATCCATCCCTGAATCAATCTCCAACATATTTATATTATTGTTACTAACTAACTCTATGGATTATGGAACTCGCGAGTTCATCGCCGCGGTAACATATGTTCGCCACTGGATTATATCCTGGGCAACGTCAAGCCAGTTTTCATCACGAACACTACTTCTCGAAGATCTCTTCTAATCTTGTCGTCCCAACGACGTATCGGTCTTCTCAATAGTCTCCTTCCATCCAGTCTTCTAACCAGGATAGAATATAATCTTCGTTTTTCCTCCATCCGAGCTACATGGCCTGCCCACCTTAGTCGTCGCGATTTCATTATTTTTACATAATATTTTTATAGTAATAATAATATAAAAGATAAGCAGTTTTAAGAAATTAAGTAAATGTAGAATTTCTAGCTCAAAGAATGTCTCAATCGTTTGTGTAAAATGAAATATGATTTTTAAACTAGAATACATGGTCAATAAATATGTGACATGTTCATTGACAAACGAAAAAAAGAGAACAATTACTCAATGTTTTCAACATAAACTCTTTTTCATATTAAAGTCAGTCATGTATGAGTTTCTAAATGTAACGAAAATTAGGTAATGACATTTCTCAGAAAATGGCATGTCTCGAACGAGACGAGAGCCCCTAGAGGCAAGTCTGGGTCTCGTCTCGAGGATTAGGTTTCGATCTTGATTTTGCCTCGAGTAAGTCTCGACGTATGGTGCCTCTGTCTCATTTCATTCCTAGGCTTAGTCTTGGCCTCGAATCGAGGCGAGACTAGGACGACATCAGGAGCAGTCTCAGTCTCGAAACCATCTCTAACTGAAAACAGGGGCTGACGCCAGTACATTTACACGCCGAGTGTGTGATTTTTCTTTGTTTATGTTCTTTTTGTAGTTTTCTTTGTCTCGCAGATTGAGTTTTTAAAATATGCAACTATTTTTAGCAGTTCATTATTGGCTTTTTTGTTTGTTTTTCATCTGAAAACACTATCTCTTATTGGCTAAGATATATTGTCATATCTCCCACGTTAAACCATGATTAGAGAATCTTTGAGACAAGATTTTTGCAGTTTGCATGTACCTGTGTGTGCTGTTTTGTGTGCTTGATTTTCATCCCCTTTTACTTCGCGTTTGTTTTCATCCCGCTGTATTCATGGCTTCTACGATGTTCCGTGCGGACTGTAGGCCCACGTCGAACAGCGATACAAATACCTCGTCAGATAAAACAACGGTGCACAAAAACACGGACAAGTTAAAACAGCAACCCAGAATCCGCAATGAAGAAACCAGCGACTCAAAAGCTGCGATGCAAAAAGACAGTGGCAGACAAAAACCGCGACGACAAAAGAGCCACGCAGAAAACAGCGACCTAAAAAAAACAGCGACACAAAACTGTGACGCATAAAAAGAACAAAACGAAAACTGTGAGGACAAAACGTCAATCCAAAAACTGCGAAAACAAAACAGCGACCCATAAACCGAAAACAGTGAAACTAAAATGCGAGAAGCACAAAACAGCGAGAACTAAACTGCGATACACAAAGAAGAGCACACGTATCACTCAAACGTCAATTTCAATAACCGTGTTGGGGGAAGAGCGACACCAAAATAACGGAGGTACATCTAGTATACAAACTGCATAAGCGCGACACCAAAAATAAAAAAAAACATCTTCAGAATTTTGTCATCCATGATGAAACCGGATGTCATTCGTTAAATTATATTTACCAATATTATATTATTATAATTATGATATGCAAGAACCAAAAATCATATCGTTAATATGTAAAACCATATAATTATCATATCGTTAAAATACAGGTATTATTTCAAACACCGTTTAGGATTATTGGATCATTGATTGATGTTCTTCTTGACTTGTCCTGGTTGAAAGTGTCATCTGTCACTCATAGAGAAACTTCATACCGCTTCTCAAATCATAATGATAATATCATGTTCATCCATGTAACAATGTTATAAATGTGAACTACTAACAGCGTAATGAGGATGTTATGTTCATTTATTTACTTTGGAAGTAATTACAAAAATACCAGAGTCTAATTTACAGAGAATAGGCTACACAAGTTCGACAACGTTTTTGGTGTCTCTGATCTACATCAATCATTTTTTACTCATTTCCGCACTTGTTTGTTTACAAATCAATTGTCTGAATTAGCGAGGTAGTTGAGGGTGTCACGTACTGTGGGTACGGCAGGGCGGAGCAAGAAGCAAGAGGATTATTCCCACGAAACTCCTTTCTTAACCCTCCGCATACTTTCAATTATAGATTCGTGAGCTCACTCAGAAAGTGGAGAGAATCAGTTTGTAGCTTCCCCGTTTCTACAACCAGTGTTTCTTTCAGGAAAAATGTTCTAGGGATATTTTAGTAAGTTAGAGGGGGTGAAAGAGGAGCGAGAGCAAAACCCTCTAGTGGAAGCTACAGTCTTTGGTGGGTAGCAACAGGAGATCTCATAGCCTCCTCAGCTGAAAAAAGAAAGAGGTTGGGCAAAGAAAGAAGGTAGAAGTATGTGGATTATATTGACATTAAACTGGTTTACACATTAATTTTCAATTTTGCATATTGTTATTTATTTATAGACTGAACACGACAGGTTAGATACCTAGTTGTGGTGTCCAACACACATATGACATATTCTACACACATAATTATTCAATTCACATATTTGGAGATTCATTGTGACATATTCTGTATAAACAACTCATTATATACAAATGAAATTAACTTAAATTTATATTAAACATGTTTATATCAGAACATGTTTAAAGAATACAATTATATAAAGAGCACATTCTCCTAATAGGCAATATGTCTAATACATTGATTCTTTGGGCCGGGAGGTGGAAAACTGCATCACGAGGTCGAGTAAATGTGCGGGACGTGGAAAACTATTTCTAACAATAAGCTTTCCGAATACATTTTACTATGTAATACAATAATTTGTGTAGAAAAGATAATAGAAAATTAAAAGATCAAAGAAAGAAAATATAATCCTTGTTCATATAACCAAATTATGGCGCACAAAATGTGGTTTTTGAAAATACATAATCTTTAGTTTTTAAGAACCACTGCCGAAATAACGTTTCTCCTTAAAAAGACCTTAGTATTTTATTTTGAAATAGCTGGCTGCTCATATAAAAATGTAGTAGTGTTTTTAACTTATAAAAAGGCAATAACAAACCACTGTTAGTTTACCTTGTAATAATAATTTGTTGTTGAACACATACCAATACTGCCTGTGGAAATGAAATATTATTTGTTTTTGACTCGTTTTAAAGTTGATTGTTTGCCTTTTTGATTTAAATCTTTTTTGAAACCAGTACTCCATGTTCAATTGAAATACTTGACTTTTAACTTTTTTAAAATCCTTTTTTAGAAACATTCTTTTGATTTAAATCTTTTTTGAAACCAGTACGGCATGTTGAAATGAAATACTTGATTTTAAAAAGTTTGTTGCAAAAGCATTCCCTTTTAAGGTATAACAACCTACAATTTTTCTTAGTTGCGTTTAGAGTACGAGTGTGAGAACACCGTTTTAATTACGTTGTTGTTTCTTTACTATTTCAGAAAGAAGATCATCATGAATCCATTAGACAACATTTTTGTCTACTTTTCAAATGCACCAACACTTGACGGAAACGCCATGGTGGCCCTTTGGCGCGACATCTGCTACGGGTATAGTTGCGGTTTACGGCCTACAACAGATTTTGTAAGTAGCGAATTTACTTTGTACCTATGTGATTTATTTTGGGGTAGAGTCGTGGAATGCATTGGTCTTTGTCAGTCTATAGGGGATATTTTGTCATTGTATAATACAGCTCCGTGGAAATTTGAAGGCTTAATTCAAGTATTGCAAGATCGATTTCACCAATTATGGTATCAACGCCGAATTGATTTGGATAGATTAGAGTCTGCTCCTCTTTTTAAATTATTTGGTTTTCAGTATGCGTATCATTTAATGGTGGAATTAGAAAGCATGCTTCCCTTACCATTTGCCTTGAATACGGATATAAATTTTTGTAATGGAAACATTATGCAGTATCAAGCACAATTGGGAAGTGAAGTACAAACTGTAATCCCACCACTAAATGATTGTCAGTTTCAGCATGATGGGGGACAGGTCAATATGAATATTTCTAATCGTGAAATGGTATCCCCTGCATACGAGTTTAATGGTACTATTTTGCCGCGACCACCCATTAGGGAACGTGATGAAAATGGGATTGTTGAAATATTTCATGTTCCTGCTATTACCCCCCCAAGTCTTCCAATGCAACAAGAAGAAAGCACTAGTTCTATGACTAGTGCAATAAATACTGCAATAGATCTGTTACAGGAAGTAGATTTAAGAAACGAAAAACTGGTACCTTTGCCTACTGCTGCAATGGAAATTGAAGAAAATTCAAACGAGCCATTGCCTGATTTACTTGGTGACGTCAGTCCATCGCTTAATGCTACGCTCCCCCCACCTATGGTGCCTGTTTTAGCTTGCAACCAAAATAACAATAATGGTATTGCACCAAGGGATTCAAACTCTGAGTTGATGTCTCTAATTTTCGAATATGATGTATTCAATCGTACAATTAGGCAAATAGGTCCCAATGAAGAAAATAGACGTGAAGATTTTGATAACGTAAATGTCTGTACTCCGCCTTCAGCAGAGGAGTTGTGTATGCCAACAAATTCAAAGAGGAATAGAAAGAGGACCTTTAACAGAACACAATCACCTACAGCTAAAGCCTACGATCAACAGCGTAATATTCATGTTGAAGCAGGCTCATCAAGTAATGTTCCCCCTGTAGTTCACAGATTGTTTGGTAATGTTACACCAAATAATATAGAACAAGAGGCACTGAAAAAATTAAGTAAAAAGAATGGCGCTGCACCTTGTGCTTGGAAACCATGGAAGCCTGCAGAAAATATATGTGGTAGTGGAAATGAACCGCCACAAGACTTTAACATTGTATCTAGCAGTCAAAGAAAATTTACACATTTCGGCCTTTTTGGAAGAGAAATAACTTTGGAAAACACTGATCAAGTATCAGTTGTGGACCCAGAGCAATACGTAAATAAATTATTTGAGTTTGCCACAAGACATATTCTATCAGGAATTCCAGAATATGCATATGCCGGTTTAACTGTTGATAGCAGTAACTCCACCACCAATAACCCCGTATATGTTTCTTGGCGTTTAAGAGATGAACTGACTCCTGAACTTATTTTACAAACATTAGAAAATGTTATCAATTCCAACGAGAGTTTTTTGATGGGAGAATTAAAAATTAAAGTCCACTGGATTGATCCTCGATTTGGCCAGGGACTACTTAATAAGCGTGCAAATAAATTAGTGGATAAGGGGTTGTTTCTTTTGGCCGGTACAATAAAACCTCCAAATAATATTTATTGCTTGACACAAAGTTTGATTTTGGCCCAGGCAAGAGCAGATGGGAATTGTTCGCTGGCACAAAAGCTTCAAGAAACAAAACGAAGACCAAACATGTGGATTGATAGAGCGAAAAAACTATGTGTTAAAGCAGGTATTGACATTGAAAAAATTAATGGGTGTACGATTAGAGAAGTACATATGTTCCAGCAACAATTACTTCCACATTACCAAATTGTAGTTTACGAGAAAAAAACCGAAACAAGAGAAATTATTAAAGTATACAGTGGTCCACCTGCTCCAACTCAGTTGTTCATTGATTTTCGAAATTACCACTACAGTGTAATTCCATCTATTAGAAAATACCTATTAGTAGAAAAATATTGCACATATTGTTTACAGGGGTACAACGTCAAGCCAATGTTCCATAAATGCGAATATAAATGTTCGTATTGTGAAGAGTACCATGGAATTACACAAGAAGAAAAATGCAGATTTCCATGCGATGGTTGCCATAGAATATTTCCGTCGTTAAACTGTTTACTTAACCATAGAATTCCATCAAAAAAAAGTAATAGATCCATATGCCAGGATGTACAAAAATGTGGAACTTGTCACAGACTTTCAGATATGCGTCGTCGTCGTCAAAAACAAAAGCACGTTTGTGAAGAAATGTACTGCTCCCTATGTAAAAAATTCGCGTTACCCGGCCATGACTGCTATGTACAAGCATTAAAGCAACAACAGTATGATAGATATCTTGCCATTATATTTGACTGCGAGACTCAACTGTTAGACGCTAATGAAAAGGGGGAAAGGGAACATGAAGTGAACTTGGTTTGTTGTTCGCATCGGTGCAACCAATGCTGGAATGAAACAAATGAAAAAGTTCCTTGTGATAATTGTGGCGATTCAAACAATAGCAATAGTAGAGACTTTATTTTTAGGACAATGGGAGAATTTATAAAGCATGTATTAATTGCCAAGCCTAAATTTCAAAAGGTACTGTGTCTTTCACACAACGGATCTGGTTTTGACATGATACTGGCTGCAAGAAATTTAATTGAAGACCAAGTTCATGGAAAAAATATGCAATCTATCATGAACGGCCAGAAAATTGTTCAAATGATTTTAAATGATCGTATTATTTTTAGAGATACGTTGCTTTACATGAACAATAAACTTAGTAATTTGCCAAAGACATTGTCAAATTTAAAGTCTTGATGCAAATTTAAAGAAAGGCGAGTTTCCGTACCTGTTCAACACCAAGCAAAATGAAAATTATGATGGTCCCATTCCAGATCTGAAATGGTTTGATATTGAAAACAAATCCGAAGATGATGCAAAAGTAATAAGGGCATGGCATGATACATGCAAGAAGGATCCCAACTATAAATTTAATATGCAAAAAGAATTAATTAGTTACTGTCAGAATGACGTGTTATTATTAACACAATCAGTTGTGAAATTTTCCAATATTATCGAAGAAAAA